>APFE031020669.1:0-18377 GCA_000404065.3 Pinus taeda
TACTTTCATATAAGGAGGAAGATCAAGCTTAAATGCATTGTTACCAATCTTTTCCAGAATTTTAGAAGGACCATAACAGATTGGCTTAAGATTTTTACCTTCCCCTTGAAGTCTCTCTTTGATAATATATAACCAAACTTCATCGCCAAATTGAAATTTGTGATCAACCCGGTGTTTGTCATGCCTTGCCTTGTAGCTGCTTTGACTTTTCTCAAGTTGTTCTTGTACTGTATGATGTATAAACTAAATTTTCTCTATGAAATTCCTTGCCTTATCGATGTCAATGTGACCATCAATGGAGCTCCATGTCATGTATGTTTGTGAGTCTGGTTGTCTCTGTATGAGTTTTGTGTAGTCTTGTCTGGTCTCTGTATGAGTTTTGTGTTGTCTGGTATGGTCTGGTCTCGTTTGTGTGTTGTTGTGTTGCGTGGTACGTGGAGTTGAAGGTAAACATATATCACATCCATTTTCTCAAGGTAGACAGACATCACCGGAGCGAAAGGTATGTGAATGAGGAGATACCCACCCATATCCTCTTCAATCCTAGGTATGCAAATTTCTGTACATGTAACCTTCACACAGATGTTAGATTAGATTGGCTTAGTAATTGGCATACACTGCAAGAATTAGAATTAATATGATTTTGTAATTATTTCATGCAATTAGCTCTATTCTAGCATATATTGAATTACCAGGCTAAACGCGCAAATATGAATGGGCACCTGCTTCAGTTTTTGAATCCACAGAACTTGCCTAATTATGAATTGGTACATGCCCTGCTTCAGTTTTTGAATGCACAGAAATTTCTAGGCTAAACGTATTTATATGAATTCATATTTGCATGGGATGGGATTCAATCAATCGCAGGTAGATTAGGTGAATTTCTATGCATCGAGTCTCTGTTTTTCTTCTTTTTCTAGTTATAAATTCAAATAGAGACTCTGTTTTTCTTCTTTTTCTAGTTATAGATTTAAATAGAGGCACATAATTAAATCCTGCCACATCCACATCGTCATCCCCATCCTCCTCTCTTCTGGAAAAATCCTGTGTAGTCTCTTTGTTTCAACTTTCTCCGTCTTCTTTGGTTAATGTTCATCTGATATGGTCAACTTCTGTATAGTCTCTTTGTTTATGTGTGTCTTTCTTTTGTTAATTCAATTTTGTTAAATGCATATAAGTAGCTCTCTGTTATCAATTTTGTTGTTAAATGCATACAAGTGGTAGCTCTGCTCTCTGTTTTATATGCAATTCTGTATGATAAGGCCATCATTGTGCGTTTACTTATACTGTTTGTGCTTTTGCTTATGCAATTATGGATGATAAGGCTCTGTGTTTGTGCTCTCTGTTCTATATGCAATTCTGTATGAAAAGGCCGTCGTTGTGCTTTTACTTATATTGTTTGTGCTTTTGCTTATGCAATTATGGATGACAAGGCTCTCTGATTGTACTGTTGTGGATGTAGCATTCCCTTACCTCGTTGGGCTTGGGAAGAAGTCCTTATGCACCGATAACTATAAGGCTGGAAGGAGAAACAAAGAGTATATATATATCTCATTAGGGTGCGGGCATTTGCTATCTCTGATCGATCCAGAGACTTGTTCAGCCTCTGCGCGGTGTTTCTGTGAAAAAACAGAGTGACTGTGCTGCATGATGCCAATCTTATTCAACCAGCACAGACATGTACAAATATTTTGTAATACATATATATTTTTAAGAAATATATATGTAGCAGGCCATTTCCCATTAAATTTGCAGACAATAGAATCTTTAAAGCGAATGTAGATGGGTTGCGGATGTAATATTTAGTACCCAATAAATCCTCAACCTCTACTTCAGGGCGTCCAGTGTGATGGTTAAAAATTGATAAGCAGTGCATACTTCGCAAACCTTGAAGTGATGGTGAGATGATCTCCCTCGGCATCGAAGACTACCACTGAGCATGTGACCCAGGGCTTTGTAAAACCATGTTGATGCTTTCTGTATTTGTGATCGACTGGTATTCCATTGCATGTAATGAAATGACCAAAAATATGTGTTTTCTTAGCTTAGATTCGATTGGGTTTAATAGTCAACGACATGTGAACCTTCGATTATTCGTTTTGAATATATGAACAAATGGATGACCTGGCACCCATCCACCCGCACTGTTATACGGAGAACATGAGAAGCGTGGACGAGGTGGATCCCTATGCCAGTGGGACCTAGTGCATGGATTTACAGGCATGTTCAGCGAGCAGAGCAACAACTTCAGGCATCAGAGTCACAAATCAAAATAATGTCTGACCACTGTGTGTTGTTCATATTCTTCCCAGCGCCAGTCCACTGGATCAACTCCTCATCGATGGGTATATTTTCTTATTTTTCATTTTATTTATAGATAGAAATTTGGATAACCCGCTGAATTTATCTGTTTCGGTAAGCAATTGGATTTCATTATTGTGGGATTCATTTTCAGCTTCTGTGTGACAAATTCTCAGCGGGAATGGGACGCAGGAAGCAAACCACTGATGGGCTTCAGGATACACAGGTGCTCACCATTACCATTTTCTTTTTTCGATGTTGCTTTTTCCATTATAGTTATCTTAAGAAAAATAGTCCCTCCTATAATGTTTGACTCGGCTCCATTATTTGACCAAACCAATTCATCTTCTATGTTCTTAATTCTAACAAAACACTAAGAATTTAGTATTATATCCTCCCACAAAACCTAACCCATCAGCAAAACCAACAGGCCGCAAGAAATCTTTACTGAGGAAAGAGTCTGAATCCGAAAATGAGGAATTAAGACCAGTTCTTACTATTGGATAGGCCCTCCAGCTAAAAACAAAAACGGAAGATGACACAATTATTACCTTTATTAGGGATCCCTGTTCTGTTTCAGATTTAAATCAGCAAATCTGGGAGTCTGCCTTGAGTTGTGAGACACAGGAAAGTATTGGAACAACAGATGGATTTGATGAGCTACCTACAACTACGCCCCATGAAAGTATTTATGTGGAAATAGAACCAGGAAAAGCCCTGAATATCAATCTAGATCTGTTAGAGTCCCAGAAGAAACAAATCTTGGATGTTCTTCAGAAACACAAAGAAGCCTTTGCCTGGGACTACTCAGATATGAATGGGATTCCTGCTAATCTATGCACCCATCACATATACATTAAGGAGGACTATCGTCCTGTGAGGCAACCCAAGAGGAGAATGAACCCCGCTCTAAAAAACATTGTTAAGGAAGAGCTTCAAAATCTGTGGGACATGGGATTTATCTACCCCATTTCAGAGAGCCAATGGGTTTTCCCATTGGTAATGGTCCCTAAGAAAAACGGTAAATGGTGGATATGCGTGGATTATAGAGAAATAAATAAGGCAACTCAGAAAGACGATTTTCCATTACCATTCATTGACCAAGTCTTGGATACGTTGGCTGGGAAGAAGTTTTTCTCCTTCTTGGACGGATTTAGCGGGTACAACCAGATCCATATAACTCCTGAAGATTAAGATAAGACCACTTTCACATGCCCTTGGGGAACATTCGCATACCGGGTCCTCCCATTTGGCCTCTGTAATGCGCCTACAAAATTCCAGAGGGCAATCTTGGGGATTTTTTCTGATCTGATGGATGAGAGTGTTGAGATTTATATGGACAATTTCACGGCATATGGAGATTAATTCGAAGAAGCATTGGGGAAGCTAGAAAAAGTTCTTGAAAGATGCAAGCAGGTGCGTGTCTCTTTAAGTACGGAAAAATGCCATATGATGATGAACGAAGGAATAGTCCTGGGACACTTGCTTTGGGTTGTAGGAATCCGGATGGATTCAGCTATGATAAAGGTAATACAACATTTTCCAATACCCAGAACACATACACAGGTACGTAGCTTTATCGGTTGCGCTGGTTATTACAGGCGCTTTATAGAAAATTTTGCTAAGACATCACATCCGCTTTTCAATTACTGACAAAAGACGCAAAATTTGTGTGGACAAATGACTGTGATGCAGCCTTTTTGAAGATCAAGGAACTGGTCTGTAGCGCTCCGATCCTTTGAGGGCCAGACTGGGCATTACCATTCCATATTCATGCTCATGCTTCCGAGACAGCAGTTGGGGCAGTTTTGGGGTAGCAAGTGGATAAGGTACCATATGCAATTTACTATGTTAGTAAGAACTTGGTTCCTACTGAGTTAAACTACACAGTGATTGAAAAAGAATTCCTTGCTGTCATCTACGCCATCAACAAGTTTCGGCACTATATCACTGGTTACCCCACCTTTTTGCATACTGATCATGCATGCAGCCATCAGTTACCTGATGAATAAACCCGTTACTCCTGGTGGTATTACAAGATGGATTTTGCTACTTCAAGAATTTGACATTACCATAGTAGATAAACCAGGGAAGGACAACGTGGTTGCTGATTTTATGTCTAGGTTAGAAAATAATGCCGAAGGTACATCTATCAAAGATAACTTTCCATATGAATATCTCTTTGCAATTTCCGCTAACACTCTGTGGTATGCAGATATTGCTTACTATCTTGCTACAGGGAAGGTACCTCGTCATTTGTCATATAAGGATCAACGGAAAATTATTCATCATAATACCTGATATTCATGGATGGCAGGATACCTCTTTCATACAGGGGTTGATCAACAGATTCGGTGCTGTGTACCAGAGGATGATATCTATAAGATATTGAAGGCTACCCATGGTGGACCTTGTGGAGGACATTTTGCAGAGAAAAGAACAGGCCACAAGGTGCTGCAATTGGGATACTACTGGCCTTCTATCTTTCGCGATGCTAGAGATTATGTCCGAAGATGTGACACCTGTCAACAGATGGGACAACCTGGGAAATCGGATGAAATTCCATTACAGCCCAAGATAGTCCTTGAACCTTTTGAGAAGTGGGCCATCGATTTCGTTGGGCCCATCAACCCACCTTCTCACTAGAAGGTTCACATCCTGGTTTCAACTGATTATGTGACTAAGTGGGTGGAAGCCAATGCGGTTGCAAAAGCAACAGAACAAGTGGTTGCAGATTTCCTTTTTGAACATCTTTTTTCCCGATATGGTACCCCAAGAGAAATTGTTTCGGATGGAGGAGCATTGTTCACATCCCACATGATAGGGAGGCTTATGCAGAAATACAGGGTTAAACACAGAGTGACAACTCCTTATCCCCAAGCGAATGGACAGGTAGAAAGTACAAACAAGGTATCAGAAAATATCTTGACAAAAACTATAGCAAGTCAACGCCGAGATTGGTCGCAAAAAACTCCAGAAGCTCTTTAGGAGTATAGGATTACATGGCAGAATACAATCGGGTTTTCACCATTTGAGCTAGTCTATGGGAAGTCTCCCTTGTTTCCAGTAGAGTTCGAGATCAATATGCCCAGAACGGCTTTGGAAGTGGGGTTAGACTTATCAGAGGCCCAAAAACACCGACTGGAACAACTCAATGAGTTAGACGAGATTCGTTCTGTGTATGTCCAGAGAACCACTGCTATCCAACAACAAAGAATGAAATGGCATGATAAATTTATCAAGAATAAGGTGTTTCATACAGGGGACTAGGCATTTCTCTATGACTCCCGGTTCAAAGATTTTAAACGAAAGCTTCACACTCGTTGGATGGGACCCTATGAAGTGGATGATGTATTCGACAATGAAACAATCAGATTGGTTATGACAGATGAAAATCGTACTTCCTTCCTAGTGAATAGACAATGTCTGAAGTTATATCACCATCCAACTTCTAAGGATGCCTTCATCAAACATCTTTCTGATACGTCATGTTTAATGGTTGTTGGTGCAGAGAACACTCTTTCTACCTTCTGTTAATATATATTGTTGTTACTCCGCCGGTGTTGTTACTCTACCGTTGTTGTTACTCTGCCGGTGTTGTTACTCTATCGTTGCTATTACTCCGTTGGTGCTGTTACTTCGTCGTCGTTGTTACTCCGCCGTTGCTGTTACTCCACCGATGTTGTTACTCCACCGTTGTTGTTACTCCGCCAATGCTGTTACTCCGCCGTTGCTATTACTCCGCTAGTGTTGTTACTTTGTCGTTGTTGTTACTCCGCAGGTGGTGTTACTTCGTCGTTGTTGTTACTCCATCGATGTTCTTACTCCGTCGTTGCTGTTACTCCATCGCTGCTGTTACTCTATCATTTTGTTACTCCACCGGTGTTGTTACTCCGTCGGTGCTATTACTCCGTCGTTGCTATTACTCCACTAGTTATTTTTGTTGTTACTCCACCGCCAAGTAGGTGGTCAGGTATGCCTTCATTGACTCTTACAAATTTAATTAAAATATCCCAAAGAACAGACTAGTACGTGCCGCAAACAACCGCATTTTAGTTGGGGGGGGTGGGGGGTCCCATCATAACTGAACGACGACATACCTAAAATTGTAATTATATTACATCATTACCAAATCTAATGCGAACCGAAACCAAAAATATTGCGATTTTGTAATCATGATTTTGATGCATTGGAATTTGAAATCGTAAGCCAAAAACGTTATCGGTCATTTCCCTGGTATGTTGTATTCAATCACCATAATCATTCACTTGTACTACCATACCCTGCCATTATTTACTGTGTTTTTTGAGGTGTACCAGTCATTATTACCATTCTTTTACCTCATGGCCACCATGCTAACATTATTGCCATCGTCAGTTTGGATTGCTATTATTCTCCCCCTGTTAGGATATTCTGACACATAGGAAATAGTTAAGTATAACTTGGTCTTGTGTAGAGTTAGGTAAAGTGTGTTTCTTTACTATGTACCTTTGTAACTTACAATCCGGTGTACACGATATGTAGTGATCCAACGGTTCATTCTATCCTCGGTATTACCAACACTTGATCTGTGGCTTAACACCCGATTGGTCCATGATCTCTATTTAGAGAGCATGGAGGGTCATTTTTAGGGTAACCGTTCATGAGAGAAGCTTATGTAAATTTTCATTCTTTTATTAATAAATTGCTTGAAGTGGCCGCGTTGGCTAAGGCCATGGATTGTTTCCCTCTTTGAGGGTTTTAACCACGTCACCAATACTAGTGTATTGATCTGTGATCTGTTTGTGAGTGGTGTCCTTTGGTGTTCTATCTGAGGAACTTACCCTGTAAATTCCTACACCCCCTACCAACCGCCTGTATCCATCGTGTCGATCCAGTTCCTACAACGATGGGTGGGTTGGTTGTGCACCATGAGCTGGAGGATACGACAATGGTCCGAAATAATCGGGAAGTATGGCATGTTTTTGAAAATGCAGGGTGGAACATCTATCTCGACATGTTGCAGGGGTTTAATGAGGCAATTGCGATTGAATTTGCACTCAATTTAGAGTAAGGGAGCTCTTGGGTCTGGGGGATAGAAATTCCTGTTATAGAGGAAACCATTGTAGAGGTCAGTGGGCTATCCCAACAGGGGCAGAGATGGTTTTCGCGAAGAACCTCCCTCCCGGAGTTCCCTGAAGCATTTTTGCAAGCCAGAGAGAATGTTTTTCAGAAAGGTCGGGGGTATGACTTGAATTCATTACCACACCCATGGGGTGAGGTAGCAGGTTTTGTAGTGAGATACATAACTTGCAAGGGGAGGTATACCACCGTGTTTAAATATCATTTCAGAATGTTGGCTCACCTCTGGTTCCCACAGTCGAAAGCCTTCTCCTTGAATATGTCGTTCTTCCTGTTAAAAAGTCTCCAGATGATGGCGCAATCTGCTCGGCATTCACAACAAGTTGCGGTAGTCATTACCAACCATGGGTTGGTCCAGCTGTTAGTTATGCATGCAATCGATTGACTTCAAATCCCATGGGAAACATTCCGGGATTCTACAGAGGAAGAGATAGCAGCTACTAGAGCCACTAGAGAAGAAGAGTCGAAAGCGATGGAGGAAGAACCCAGAGGAGAGGACGAACACATAGACCAAGAAGAACCAGAAGAAATGGAGATGGAACCCAAGGGGCTGAAACAAAATCGGGAGCGTGAACCGGAGAGGATAGTCGAGGCTACCCCACAAGAACCAACCTCGACCAAAGAACCATTGGAAGAAAAAGTGTTGTAGCAAGCGGCCGATATAGAAAGGGTCACCAGCACCACGACCGAGGCTGTCTCACAAGAACCAGCCTCGACTATGGAGCCAGTGGAGAAAATTAGCAGCGCTATAACAAGATAAGAGGTACCACATCAGGCTGAGGTGGAAGAATGCGTTAATATTGCGGCCGGGGGTGTCCCACAAGGACCACTCTCGACCGTGGAACCGATGGAGGAAGATGAACCAGGACGAGAGGGGCCCGAAGCTGAAAGAACCGTGGGGCCAACAGAAGGAGAGGCTATAGGTATAATGGACGGAATTGACATAATGATGCAAGAATCCATTTTTATCAATGTCGTCCTGGAAGAAACAGTGCCAGCATCGTTTGATCAAGAATTGCTAGATATGGAAGGTGGTGTTACACAAGAACCACCATCAACCCATCCAGCCCTGGTATGCAGAGGAATTAGATGCTGAGACTGATGCTGCTCGACAAGAACCAACGTCAACCTCAGAATGGGGGACTGCACAGACAGGGGTTTTAACCTAGAGCAAAGATGTTGCAGACAGAGGGAAAGAGCTCGAGATCACAGATGGGGACGAGATAGATTAGGTAGGAAAATTATTTCAATTTTCCTCTTACTTCTCCATTCCAAAAGGGGCGAGGGTGTCTCGCTCTTCCTGACACGTAGGGGAGGATGTTGTCATTTCGCCGATTTTGAAGTTTGATGGGTCAAATAAGGGACCAACTGCCACAAGTTTGTTGGCCGCAAACTTCCAGAGAGACCTTTCCCAGGAACCCAAAAGAGAGGAAGAGACAGGTGTTTCTGAAACAAGGGAACATGGAGGGGAAATTTTGGCTGAAACACCGATGGACACCCATCAAGTGAGTCCACCACCTATCGAGATAGCTTCACAGCAGGTCGAGGCAGGAGTCAGTAAGTAAGCGGTTGCTACCAAGGAAGAGAGACAAAGCAAAGCAGCCCAGTCAATTAACCGTGTGGATACTCCCTCGAGTAATCCACCACTGGTCGAACCGGTTACAGTACCAGATGAGGTGGTGGTCAAACAAGAATGGATAGAGTTGTGTGAGCAATGGAGGCTTCCTGTTAAGCAAAAATATTAGCTGCAATTCAAAGAAACAATACAACTCAAAACAGAGGTGAAGAGGCTAAGAAGGCAGGTGCACTGGTTGAAGAAACAAGTGAAGAAATATAAGTGGCATGATAAGAAGCCCAAAGCCACGATGGCCGAAGCAGAGGCACAGGTAGATGAAGTGGAAACAACCTCTATTGCCACTCAGACAGACCTTATCGAGTATTTGTTTGAAGGCAGTGAGTTTTCTTTGACGGCTGAAGTACAAACTTGGAAATCCACCATGGCGCGATATCAGAACGAAGTGAAGAGAGCCCAAGAACGAGCATCCACGACTATCTTCCAATATGTGGAGCACATAGATATAATGTGATTGAGGTATGCAAAGCAGCAACTCAAGGTGGAGCGGCTGGAAAGGCAAGTGGCAGAATTGAAATCCGACAAAGAACGAATTCTCAATTTAGCACAGGAGGTGATGGCACGTCGCCCTCCTGCTTCCAGTTACTCTTTATTTTTGCATGAATGTTTTCTTTTCTTCTGTTTGGAAAGCATCAAGAAAGAAATTAGTCATGAGATTGAGGATGGTGTACAGTTCCTCCAGATATTGAGAGCCCATGATGTGCCAACTTAGCATTTGATGTGTGAGCTTTACATGCATGAGTATCTCCTACGTGTTGATAGAGAATTTAATCCGGTTCCATATGTGGGGGACATTCATTTGAGGGCCCTCACCTCTTACACTTTCAATCAGATAAGCTGGTAGAAGGCTTCTAATACGTTTGAGTCAAATCAGGTCACAAAGCCTTTTATGGTAAGAGGAGAACCCGAGAGATCAGTGACTATGTACAATAAGCACGATACATTTTTAGAAATTGTGGGAAACGGGGAACGGATGTTGAAGACACAAAAGTGGTGCATTGATCTCTGTGTCAAGCAATTAGTCACGTTTGAAGCTGAGGCCCTGGATAGTTGTAAGAAAATGTTGATGATGTCACCCACATCTGTACGGAACAGAGAACCGTTTGGAGCACCAAATTTTGCACGAGCACTCAGTAGGGTGACACGTGTGCCACATTTCGTTGCAATAGCCACTTCTCCTACAGGTCAATGCTCCTTTTGGCACTTCCTAAGAAACTTACAAGAAATTAATAGCGTGGAAAAATTCACCTGCTCATCACTTATAGAGGATATTAATATCCCCCTCCATCCACAAACTGCACTGTATTTTTCTATCACCTCTTTACCAACATCATTTTCATTCTTTTTATGAAATGGTTAACCCATAAATCCTAGATATGAGTTATGAATCAATTTCTATAGGCTCACAGAGCCACATTTCTATTTTGTACGCAACCGGGAGTAATTTAACACAAATATTTACTTCATTACTAGACCAAAATGGGGGATATCTAACAAATTTAAAATACTTGATTTATCAACCCCCTTAGTCCATTGTTGAGGTTCACAAACCCGTGGAAGTCTTGGTTGGACTATGATAGTCATGTACTTTACCTGAGCAAATTGGGGAAAATTGTTGGGGTATGTGACAAAGTGTTCATTAAATTTCAGCTTGTCGATCATGTTGAGCATGCCACCTTATTTGATAACACCTTTCAGAATTGAAGGTGTTAACAATTTATACTTTGGCTCTTTCAACAACTGAGTTTTTTATTTTGCAACAAGTTGTGGAGGCCGCACACCACTAGCGACTTTTGTCCTTGATTTATTGGGAACTAATGATGAGGCCATGGCATATGTATCTAACAAATACAAAATTCATTTGCAACTACATTTTGATTAGTTTTGTGCTTCACGCCTCGACTTTACTCTTACAAATATGAGACAATGAGAAAAGAACTGGATGAAGTCTTAGTGACTTACATGCCTTGTGCACAATTTCAAGAACAATAACTTTTAGTAATCTTGGTTATATCTTATAATAACTTCACTAGGCATGAACATAGTTTGTGATTCTAGCCATGGTAGAATTCATGCCAAGCAACCTTCCTAACATTTCCGCTGATCTAGGACACATTTTTCTTTAATAGATTTAATGTCCCTTTTAATATATTTCCACAATGCCCATCCACATGGGTGGCACATGCTTTTACTGGTTCCTTTTTCTACAATTTCTTGGTTTCTATTGGCATCATTGACCACTAGATGTAGTCAACTTTTCATGTTATCACTCGTACTACACACTTTCCTTGAATGCTTATACACGTGGCTGTGCAATTTTCTTGGTGCACAATGTGTTAGCCCTTCACTGCAACAAGATATATCTACTTTTCCAGGTTAGTCACATTGTTCCTGCCAACACAACATTCTTTGGGCTCTCTACTTCACAATGTTGACCTGTGAATGCCAATAAGGTTACAAAAACAAATATTTTTTACCCTTACAAACACATCAACTTTGGAAAGTGGGGTAATTGTCTCTAGACAATTTTAGTTGGTTCCCTTTGACAAGTTCATTCATGGGATCCTCATTCAGTTTCTCCGATTGTACTGTCATTGCATTTGTGACATACTGCATAAGATACAATCCAAGCTAATGCATATGAAATTTCCTAGGGTGTTTCATAAATTCGTTGTCATACATCAACACAAGATCATCAACCTGGGATTTATTTTGCTTGATATGGAAATCATGCCATGCCTTTTCCCTAGCCTTCACCTCCTAATAGGTCAACATTTTTCACCTCTCGAGTTCAATAAATATGGAGAACTAGAAATGAAAAGGTTTGTTACTAAACTACATATAAACGTATTTTTATAAGAAGAAATCATTTTTTCCAAACACGCTTGCAAGCAATATTTCAAAATACAATATTTTCAAATGTTCTATTTTGGTTTGATTTTCTCTACGGGAGCATCTAATGTGCAACTTTATAATTTCAATACATAAGGTTGGTTTTTTAGTAAATTGACATATAATTGTAGTCTAAACCTCTCTAAAATGACAATTTGAGATGCTAAGATTTGGTAATAAATTAATGAAATAAATAACACTAATATGATTTTACGGTTATGTAATAGCCTTGGGAGATTGCATTAGAAAAGATAAACACCAAACAAACAAACTTAGGAAAAAAGGACAAGCAAACAAAAAGATAACTCCTCGGAGAACCACATTAAAGAAAAATTCAACTGTCTAATTAAACAGAACAACATATAAGTGAGAGGAAGAAGCTTACCTTAAGAATGTCATTGCAAACAGTAGCACAATAGTCTTTGTGCCATTAATATTTTCTCAAGTAATATTGTCAAGTTGGAAGTGATAGGTTTGGAGTTGAAAGTAAGATCACCAAGTGAAATTCTATTCAAGATGGAAAGGTCCTGTTGTTCCCCACCTTGTGAAGAAGGATCGCCCCTTTCTCTTTCATTATTCCTATCAAAAGAACCTTTTCTCCTTTTGTCTCCATCCCTTTAAATTTTCTTTCCGATTCAATTATCCTTTTCAACTTCTCATAAATTGAACCTTTTCTCATTTTCTCTCACTTTAAATTCATGTTCCCATTCCCTTTCAATTCCCCCCACGAACCTTTCAAAAAATACTTCTTGCTCGATAGCACCGTGAAACCCTCTATAGTCACTTTCCCTTTTCGTCTCTACATCATCCCAAATTCTTGTTCATATTTTGATCCCTCTTTGATAGCAACCTCCCTTGACTGGACACTCAACCTTCCAGAATATATCCCTTCTCCCCTTGGCTAGTTTGTTTCATAAAGCACTCTGCAATCCATTCCAATATACTTTCTTTATTTGTTAGTGATAAGTAACTAGGTCAAATCCCAATGAGTTTAGGGTAGCTTTTTTGACATAAAAGAAATTCTCTAACATGTCAAATAAAATAATCCTTCGTAGGTGACAACATGCAAAAAATGAGTTTAATACGTTTAAGCGCTCATTTGCTTTAAAATCAAGTTTAATATCTCTATTTTGAAACTAACATGGAATTTTTTTGGCTCAAGCCTTTCCTGAATATCTGGCGAGTCTCTCATGTCAATAAGATTTTTTATCTCTAGCTTGGCCTAGCCATTTATTGAATATATGAAAAGTGTCTTGATGATCTTGTCAATAATAGTGGCAAATTCCTATCATGGACCTGTCCAAAGACCATTATCAATCCATAACACGTTGAAATCTTCAATGGTCCCATTCCCTTTCCTTTTCCGTGTTGTCCCCAATTATCGTTCCATCATTATGGCCTTTTTTTATAGCAAGCTCCCTTGATCGGTCACCGACCTTCCAATTAAGTCGATTCCTGCTCCTCTAGCCTAGGTTATTTCACAAAGTCATCTGCAATCCATCCCAATAGGATTTTTTTTATCTGCTAGTGGTAGGTCATGAGGTCGAAACCCTATGAATTTTGGGTAGACTTTTGGTCATTAAATAAAGCCTCTGGCATTCCAAACAAAGTCAACACCAATTTACATACTTTTTAGTGTTTGTAAGCTAAAACATCTAGTTTCATACTTTTTACTGTGAAAATCGACCCAAAGTTTTTATGTCATGATTCTTTCTGGAATGTGTGGAGAGTCTCTCAACTTTCAAGTCAAGAATGTTTTTCTCAAATCTGGTCCAACTGTTTATGGAATATTTGGAAATCTCTCAAGAATCTTGTCAATAATAGTGGTGAATTCCCCTTAGGAACATCTCCATAGACCATTCTTGTCCTATAGCACGTTGAAACCCCTGATGGTCATTTTCACCTCCCACTCTACATCATCCCCAATTCTTGTTCCATAATTATGGCCTTCTTCATAGTAATCTCCTTCCATGGTCACTTAACCTTCTAGACTCTATTCCTACTCCCAACCAGAGCCATTTCAGGGAGGCCTTTGTAATGCAGTTCAATATGATTTTCTTTATTATCCAATGGTAGTTCGCAAGGTCGAAACTTGGTGAGTCCAAGAGAGCCACTTAAAATCTTTCTTGAATGTATGGGGACCCTGTCATATGAATAATGCCTTGTGCGGAGCCCATCCTGGATGTTTATTGAATGTTTGGAAAATCTCGAAAATCTTCACAACAATAGGGGTGATTTTTGTTTCATAAATTGATAGGAATAAATCTGTCATTCATTTTTCTCTAGAAATGCTTTAGGTATTAGCTGAAAATGCCACCGAACTCTTCGAGGTGCCGAGTTAGAATCATCTCCTTGTGGGTGCTCTGGTTGGATGATTACGAAGGAGAAGTGCATTTTGCATACATATCCGACTCTTGAACTCTCAAATCAAATGGAAGAAACCTAATGGAAAAATTTGGCACAGTTATATGAAGGATGTGAGATGTCTTTGAGTGATTAATTTTGCATATCGTACCTGACCCTTGAACTCTCAAATCAAACGAGAAAAATCTAATGACAACCAGAAAGATCGATTTGTTGAGCCTAGATTACAACCTTTTCCATTCGGGTAGACCATGGGATGTTTAGATGCAAAGGAAATTTATTTAAAAGTATATTTTTTTTAATCAATTAATATGCAAAATGTGTAGTAATATTTGTACAAATTATTTAAATTAGTAAGGATTTCGTAAATTTTTTTAATAGAGTTTCAGTGATTTTATTATATAAAATTTGGGTGAAACATTTTTAATGTTTTTTAGAAGAGAGAGAGAGAGAGAGAGAGAGAATTTAATCTATGAATTAAATTTAATCTGTAAGTAGTTTTGAACTTCATCCTTCTCAAAATTGTTGAATAGTTGATAATTAAGATGTTATTTGTAATGATTTAAATTATTCCATCGAAGTGGATGATCATTTATCATATATTCAATGATAAATCTCAATCTCGTTATGTTACCGATGACAATTATTATATATTATTATGCATGGCATATGTGCTTCTCTTCTCCCCATCACATGTCAAATGTGTTAACCGTATGGAAATCCATGAAAGTAGTATTTAAGGAGGAAATTAATGAATGAAGATGAAATCAATCTCTTTAACATTTTATAAATGGATACGATAATGAATGAAGAAAGATAAGTTCGAAAACATGAACATTTTTCAGTGCATCTGCGTGTAATTCCCTTTAAAATTCGCTTTCCTAAGCTATAATAAGTTTGGTCATTATGAATGGGAGTGTGTTTTGGGCTTATTTTAAATCTAGTTGTTCCCTTGGATAGGTAATTAATAAACCTAAACAATAATATTGTGAAACAACTCTAGAGTTAGTAACTTGATTGGTTCGGAGCATTCTCCAATTTACTAAGAATAATTTTAAAAGATAGATTTAACTTTTATTACACTCACCTAGAATATACATTCTTGCTAAATTATAAATTAGTAATATATGTACTTTAAAACTATAAATATGCGTGTAATGCTTTATAAACACCAAGTGTGAAGTGTAATTGGCCTCTGCATGGCATATTTGAGCGCTGAAGATTGTGAACGTTTAACAGAGAGGTTACCCTTAGATTAGATTATTACACCCATTGAATTATGACATATACTCCTCCTAATCCTAATGGCAACAAAATTATCTTCATCATAAAAACTGGCAATCCAAGATCATGTACCCACAAAGTGCTTTTTCGTTGAGCCGGGAACAAAATTATCTTCGCAAAAACTGGCAATCCAAGATCATGTACCCACAAAGTGCTTTTTTGTTGCGCTGGCAGTCAAGAAAAGTGCTTTTGTTTTGCATAGGTGGTAGTCAAGAAAATCTTGACCGTTGAATCCAGCCAATATTTGTTTCCAATCCTTGTCCCAATCTTTGCCTTTTACGAATCTGCTCCTCCTCCTCACATGGCTACTGTGCTTCGCTGTATGAGTCTTGTCTTGGAGCTCCATGTCATGTATGTTTGTGAGTCTGGTTGTCTCTGTATGAGTTTTGTGTAGTCTTGTCTGGTCTCTGTATGAGTTTTGTGTTGTCTGGTATGGTCTGGTCTCGTTTGCGTGTTGTTGTGTTGCGCGGTACGTGGAGTTGAAGGTAAACATACATCACATCCATTTTCTCAAGGTAGACAGACATCACCGGAGCGAAAGGTATGTGAATGAGGAGATACCCACCCATATCCTCCTCAATCCTAGGTATGCAAATTTCTGTACATGTAACCTTCACACAGATGTTAGATTAGATTGGCTTAGTAATTGGCATACATTGCAAGAATTAGAATTAATATGATTTTGTAATTATTTCATGCAATTAGCTCTGTTCTAGCATATATTGAATTACCAGGCTAAACGTGCAAATATGAATGGGCACCTGCTTCAGTTTTTGAATCCACAGAACTTGCCTAATTATGAATTGGTACATGCCCTGCTTCAGTTTTTGAATGCACAGAAATTTCTAGGCTAAACGTATTTATATGAATTCATATTTGCATGGGATGGGATTCAATCAATCACAGGTAGATTAGGTGAATTTCTATGCATCGAGTCTATGTTTTTCTTCTTTTTCTAGTTATAAATTCAAATAGAGACTATGTTTTTCTTCTTTTTCTAGTTATAGATTTAAATAGAGGCACATAATTAAATCCTGCCACATCCACATCGTCATCCCCATCCTCCTCTCTTCTGGCAAAATCCTGTATAGTCTCTTTGTTTCAACTTTCTCCGTCTTCTTTGGTTAATGTTCATCTGATATGGTCAACTTCTGTATAGTCTCTTTGTTTCTGTGTGTCTTTCTTTTGTTAATTCAATTTTGTTAAATGCATATAAGTAGCTCTCTGTTATCAATTTTGTTGTTAAATGCATACAAGTGGTAGCTCTGCTCTCTGTTTTATATGCAATTCTGTATGATAAGGCCATCATTGTGCGTTTACTTATACTGTTTGTGCTTTTGCTTATGCAATTATGGATGATAAGGCTCTGTGTTTGTACTCTCTGTTCTATATGCAATTCTGTATGAAAAGGCCGTCGTTGTGCTTTTACTTATATTGTTTGTGCTTTTGCTTATGCAATTATGGATGACAAGGCTCTCTGATTGTACTGTTGTGGATGTAGCGTTCCCTTACCTCGTTGGACTTGGGAAGAAGTCCTTATGCACCGATAACTATAAGGCTGGAAGGAGAAACAAAGAGTATATATATCTCATTAGGGTGCGGGCATTTTCTATCTCTGATCGATCCAGAGACTTGTTCAGCCTCTGCGCGGTGTTTCTGTGAAAAAACAGAGTGACTGTGCTGCATGATGCCAGTCTTATTCAACCAGCACAGACATGTACGAATATTTTGTAATACATATATATTTTTAAGAAATATATATGTAGCAGGCCATTTCCCATTAAATATGTTGTAGCAGGCCATTTCCCATTAAATTTGCAGACAGTAGAATCTTTAAAGCGAATGTAGATGGGTTGCGAATGTAATATTTAGTACCCAATAAATCCTCAACCTCTACTTCAGGGCGTCCAGTGTGATGGTTAAAAATTGATAAGCAGTGCATACTTCGCAAACCTTGAAGTGATGGTGAGATGATCTCCCTCAACATCGAAGACTACCACTGAGCATGTGACCCAGGGCTTGTAAAACCATGTTGATGCTTTCTGTATTTGTGATCGACTGGTATTCCATTGCATGTAATGAAATGACCAAAAATATGTGTTTTCTTAGCTTAGATTCGATTGGGTTTAATAGTCAACGATTATTTGTTTTGAATATATAAACAAATGGATGACCTGGCACCGATCTACCCGCACTGTTATACGGAGAACATGAGAAGCGTAGACGAGGTGGATCCCTGTGCCAGTGGGACCTAGTGCGTGGATTTACAGGCATGTTCAGCAAGCAGAGCAGCAGCTTCAGGCATCAGAGTCACAAATCAAAATAATGTCTGACCACTGTGTGTTGTTCATATTCTTCCAAGCGCCAGTCCACTGGATAAACTCCTCATCGATGAGTATATTTTCTTATTTTTCATTTTATTTATATATAGAAATTTGGATAAGAAGTCTCTGTATGGGTTAAAAAAGTCACCAAGGATGTGGTATCAGAAATTGGATACATTTATACGGGGACTTGGCTTCACCAGAAGCAAAGCAGATCATTGTGTGTATTTTAAATTAATTGGTGACCATGTTATTTATCTAGTCTTGTATGTGGATGATATGTTGCTGGTTGGAAATGACAAAGAAATTATCCAGGATTTGAAGACCCAATTGTCCTCCAAATTCGACATGAAAGATATCGGTGTTGCAAACTATATTTTGGGCATGGAAATTAAAAGAGATCGGGCAAAGAGGAAGCTCTGGTTAAACCAGAGGAAGTATGTCGAGACAATACTGCA
>APFE031020679.1:0-166368 GCA_000404065.3 Pinus taeda
TAATTTTAATGACATCTATTTTATTTTTTTATGTTGTATTTTTAACGGACTTTTTTTTCAATCGCTTTTTTTTTTAAAACATTTTTTGTTATTTTCAATTATAAGTTTATCTGAAACTCTCTTTTTTTGAAAAAAAATTTCAAATTTTATCACTTTTTGATATAAAATTCATAAAATTATCATAAATTTCCTATTTTTCTACAAAAAGAAAATCAAAATTTTCATAATTCTTTTTGTTATTTAACATGTTATTTTTAGTGAAATGTGGCGGACGACCTAAGTGGTTTCATTGTGTTATGTAATTTTATCTACAAAATCATTTCGTCATTCATAATAAAATGGTTGAAACCCCTCCTTCAGCATCTAATCAGCCTAGAGCAGTCGTGATTCATAATAGGTAGGAAAATACTAGATGTAATTATTGTGGGCCATGAAATAATCCATTCGTTTAAGACTACCATACGTCCGGGTATGTAGGTGAAGCTTGACCTCTCCAAAGCCTATGATCGATTGAATTGGTATTTCTTGATTCAAATGTTGGAGGCATTTAGGTTCTCTAAGAAGTGGATTCGTCCAGTTAATTCCATGATTTCCACCACCTTTTACTATATTCTCCTAAATGGATCTCCATCGAGCACATTCTGCACATCCAAAGGTGTACAAGGGGATCCTATGTCACCATTATTATTCATTATTGTAGTGAAAGGGTTGGGCTGATTTCTAAAACATGCAACTCGATCAGTATGAATCCAATCAGCAATTGGTGGATGACAAATTTCTCCTTGGAGAGTCAACAGTGAAGGAGATGCAAGTTATCATCAACATTCTGGTGGATTTCCAAAAGGCATTAGGATGTTGATAGATAACCAAAAATCTAATATTTATTTCTTTAATAATGTGGTCCTGATCCAAAAAACATTAGCTCATCTCATGGGATTCCAAATAGACTCTGTGTTGACTAAATACCTTGGAGTCCTTATGGTGGTTAACCCCCTTCAGATCTCCTGCTGGAAAGAAGTTTGCAGTAATCTAACCAAAAGACTTGCACGTTGGACTTTTAGATATCTTAACTTGGCAGGACGAACCACCCTGATAAAAGTAATGCTCCAAGTTATCCCGATCTACCAGCTTTTGGTCCTTCCAAACCCAAGGCACATATATTTAGACATCGTAGCTATATCCAGAAAATTCTTATGGAAAGGGACATATCCTAATAGAAAGTGGGCTCTAGTATCCTAGGATAAACTTTGTATGCCCAAATTGAGTGGAGGATTGGGCCTGCGTAACTGAGAACTTTGGAACTAAGTAATTTTGATCTAAGCTATGGTGGCAATGGCTACAAGGAGGTTCAAAACTATAGAAAAGAATCTGGGATAAAAAATATGGCCATAATCATTCTCAGGTAGAGAAGCTATGAACGGAGGACTTCCCAAAAGGTCCAACCTTATGGAACTCGGAAAGGAACAACAATAGCATCTTTAAAGATCATTCCTTTGGGAAATTTAGGGATGGGACCACGATAAGGTTCTAGGATGAACTGTCACAATAAATGCCACAAATGGATAGAGAGGTAGATCTAGACATTGTGAAGGACCTCCTTCAAGGCCAAAACGCACAACTTGTAGCATACTATTGGTAAATTACAACACCCCAATATAAATGGAGACGATGGAAATAGTCAGACCACTGGAACTTTGTTGACAAAGTCATAAATTGGACATTGTTTACATCTGTTATGAGAGAGAGCCAGATTCCAACTGTGAAAAGAAGTGATGGCTTTAAGATGGGGTCATAAGCGAAAAGGGACTTTTTCGACCAAAGAGGCATACCAATTGATGGCAAGGCACAACACTTTACCAAGGGATCCAGTATGGTGCAATATATGGCCCAAGAGCTTGTCGCCAAAGGTGGAACACTTCCTTCGGTTGGTGGGTAGGAGACGCATACTAACTTGGGATTAGTTAATTCATAAAGTTTATCAAGGTCCCTCGAGATGTGCACTATGTTAGTCCCAAGAGGAAAACTTTGAACATGTTTTGAACTTATGCCCAAAAACAAAGGCCCTTGGAATAAGCTAGAGATCACCTTGGGGAAAAAGGATCGATCTCAAAGCAATATAAAGGACACAAATGAGCAATGGTGACAGTCCCTCTTCAAAAATCAGATTGTAAACCGAGCATGGGTCTTGGCCCTCGGTTTTCTCCTATGGAATACTTAGAAGAGCAGGAACATGATGATATTAAAAAATCAAAGCACCACATCACAAGCAATATGGGATACTTCTCTATCTTATATTCAGGAATCAATATTACAAGAGACATGGGAAAAGGAGGATTGGAAAGCTTCGGAGGTGGAAACTCAGATCTTGGTAAGGTTGAACTTAGCCTCATCCATGGTGGTTTCCCCTAGGGTTTGAGAGTCGTAGGACCAAGTAGAGTCCCCTTATTCCTTTATTCCCCTCAAAGGGATTTGTGAAGTTAAACTTCGGCGGTGTAGCAAAAGGAAACCGAGACCCAACATGTTATGGGGGACTACTCTAGAATGGTAAGGGACACCCATTAGTGATATGTGTTGGATATCGTGGTCTACCACAAATAATGTAGCAGAGTTCACAACCCTGGAGAAGGGGTTATGATTAGCAGCAAAATTAGGAATACCCAAACTCTAGATCATAGGTGACTCAGCCATGGTGATACAGGTGGCTCAGAAGTTACTCATTGTCATACCAACGTCTAAAGTAATCAAGAGCTAGCAGCTAGAAACCCAAGAAATCTGCATCATGGAACTCCTCTCATTTCCTTATGTCACCACTTCCCACACCAGATGGAAAGGTAATGTGGTGGTAGATTGAATGGAAAATAGGGGAATTCTCCACCTAGAAAGGGAATGGACCTTCTGTTGGCCTCCTAGTCTACTCCCCCATGACATGGAAATGGTACAAAGATTGATTGATCAAGATGCTCCTTCCTCGATGGGGTGTGCACTCAATGATCACACAAGGGAATAGATTGGAGGGATGATTCAACACACAACCCGACTCATGGGATCGATGGCAGGGATGTTTGTTGATGTTACAAGTGTAGAGAACCCCAAGTGCTGGAAACCATGAACAATTGAGGAGGCTTGGAGGATCTTATACGGTCTTTGGAGTTTGATTTGCATTTCACACTGGTTGGTTATGGGAGTAAGGTGCAAAGGGAATGTAGTGGTGTGTGCATAGGTACTCCTCTTGTGCATGCAATCTCAAGCTTGTAGATTTGAAGGTATTTTTTGCAAGGGTGATGGGGCTTGGTGGAATTAGTTTACTTCTAGTACACTAGGAGGTAGATATAGGACCTAGGATCACATAGTGGATTCGGTGGCTTGGTAGCCACTACAACTCTCGCCTTCCTCAATTATCCTCTAAGCGAAAGGGAAGGGTCTAATGAAGGTCACCCATTGTGTTTGTTAGTGTTACTCCCTTTTGCTTATTTTTTGTCACGAAGTGGTGGAAGACACTGTTATGTGGCTTTGTGTCTTTAGGGTATTGTTAAAATTTGGCACTGGTTACCAACACCTAGGAGTTGGGGTGGATGAATTGAAACATGTAGGATATCCACAACGGTGAAGAGCAATGTCGGGTGGGAGTTGGCGAGCTAGGGACCCAACGAATTTGGCCTAGAAGTGGACGATGGTAGCCTCATTGAGGCAACCAAGATCAATGACTCTAGGTAGAGCTGGAATGAGGGTGTAGTGGGTAAGCGAGGAACGACACATAGAGGGGTTGTCTAGGCCTAGTAGAGCAATAATTCAACAACAAAGGGGTAGGCTGAGACATGGATTTGGACACAAGGGCCAGTTGGAAGGAAAGGTTACACAAGGGGACAATTGCGAGGAGGAGGGTGCTTTGATCAAAGAAGAGGTGGTGGAGGAGCTGCCTTAGTGGACAGGTCATGTCGAACAGCCTCCAACAATGCATACCATTGTGGAACAGCTGCGGGGCATCCAAAATAGCCTAGACATTCTTTATAGCAATGATATGAAGATCAGAATGAGGTAATTTCATATATCAATGATTTACAATTTTTTGAAGAAGAAACTTTGGAAGACGTGGACTCTATCCATTGTAGCCAATGTCAAGTTGATGAGCGTTTGTACGAGATAGAGGTTAGATTGGCGCACACATAGTTTCATATCCATGGGAGCAAGGTCTGCCAACATCCGAGGGTCTTATCCAAAGGCAAAATCCTCATATGTAACTATGATGGCAGTTGGTAGCTTTTTGGTTCTCGTTGTTTTTTGGGCATTAGAGTCTGTTTGTTTTATGGTGTTTTGTAGCAGTCACTTTTTGTTCTTAAGGTACTCCATAGCCCTCTAAGCCAAAAAAAGTTTGGTCGAAGTGAGGCAAGGAGAGCTAAGAAATATTTGTTCATATGTACTTTTTTGAGGTCGGAGTGAGGCAAGGAGGGCTAAGAAATATTTTTTCATATGTACTTTTTAGAGAAACTAATATAATGAAATATCGAGAAAATAATAATAATAATAATTTAACATTCTCAAATATTTAGGCTTAATTGTTTTGGCTAGCAACAAAATATTTTGCAGAGTGCCAAGAAGGAAGTAAGTACATCATTCAAGGATTGATTTATTCAAGTTGTTCTATTTTTACTGCATTATTTGTGTTGTTAGAAACTCTGATATATTTCGTATCAAAATATTTGTGTAGTGCATTTTTTGCAAAAATATCAGAGAGGTCAAAGCCTTCCCAACTACATTAGCTTACTTTTTTTAGCATTCAGTTGACCACGTATGTGTCTGTTACAACTTAAGCATATAAAATAAATTATGGTCAAGATTTTCACATAAATTTGCCATAAAAATTTGTTATACTTGCATATTTTTAATAAAAAAAAACAATGTTTGATAGTCTTTTTTATTATACACCTATAATTTTTTATGCTTTATTATCTTAACCTTGTGTGTAGAATCATTGGCATATTTTTTTGAAGTCGTGAATTGAATTGTGACAGTTTTAATTGTATTCACGTGGTCTTGTGGCCAACAAAATACAACAATAAATTTGCTAAATTTGTTTATTATTTTGCAATTTGATCATGTGTACAATTTGTTTAAGAATCTAGGGCTAGTGTAATTAATGAGATTATTCTTAGCATGGTAACTATTTGTGAGGTGTTTTTCAATTTTCTTCTTATTTCAATCTTCACTTATTATTATTAGAGTGTGTCTTCCTTAGTTCATCAAATAGCTACCAAAACAAAGAGACAAGAACACAAGATGTGGGCATTCTGTCAGGGCCAAAACCTCTCCCTCTTGGAGAGAAAAACCCGAACAAAATTCTTCTTATAGAGATTTCAATTGATGAATACCAAGACCATGACCCTTGAACCACTATGCCGCTCCAAGACCAAGACATCAATCCTCTTCTTCGTTGTTGTTGAGATCATCATTACTACTGCTTCATCATTATTTCACTTAGAGCATTGTAACTTTCTCACCGAAGTCATCTCTACAACATCATTATTATTGTTCCATCATTATTGCACCTTGATGACTACCAATGAGAACTTTCTCGACCATGATTATGACTGGGATCATGATTGTATCTAGAAGATATGTTGAGACTGTATGATTACTGAGATCCTCTTCTTCATGAATACACTAAGATTGTGAGACTGTAATCATTGTGATTGTGTTTATAGTATATATATGTCGAGATAGAGTATTGAGATCCTTCTTAAATTTATGCCAAGACTGTGAGATAGTATATACCTCTGTAATACCCATTTGAGAAACTTAGAGTCCTTCTCCAACCGAAATACTATAAGTTTGTCTTCGTCTGAGGTTCCTACACTAAGTTACTTGTTCGATATTTCAGGGAGACGTCCGAAGTTATCACTGTAACTATCACTGAGATTTTGTCCTCCTGCACTTCAAGTACCCATCCGAAGTTGCAAACTAGTCCGAGATTTTTTCTTGTACTTTCTTCGAAGTTCAGTGGGGTATTTATAATGGTTATGGCTCCATAAATAAGCTGAAATGCGTGTGAAATGTTGTGTCACTTCATTTGAGCCGACATGACTATTATTTATGTCGTTTTGTTGACTGACTTGACTGTTCTTTTCATTGTTTTGATTGCAAACTTCTTCTTGTGCTTGTCTTGGAGGATTGTGCTTGTATTGGAGGGTTGTTTAGACTTTTTTATACGTGACATTAACTCTTTGACATCAAGCTCTCAATGGGAGCCACTAAATAAATAAACCTCTTGCTCATGAAACCCATGCATCAATAAATAATAAATTCATTTTACAAAAATCAAAATTACAATGTCATGAAGACCAAACCTAGTTACACTTTCTTCAACACTCCACCTTAACTAGGGAGGTATTCATGATGGTACTTGGTCATTCTCAATCTGAATAATTTATCACAAGAAGAATCGGATTGGTAACCCATTTGTATAGCATCATAGTAACCAAAATTATTTCCACATCAAGGCCTTGACTAACAACTCTATCTCTCATTAGATCAGAGCACAATGTTGGCGAGACCAATGACTATAGACACCTTCATCATTGTCTCTCAAGGTACATACCCACCTGGGTGTTCACTGAGTATGACCTTCTAGGACTATTCTCATCTTGGGTTCCCAAACCTCAAATAATATTGGTCCTATTTCCTAATCTTATCTTGGATGCCCTACACATCCTCAAAGAGCATTAGATGCCAGATGATTATCCAATCCTCCATTCTTTCTTCCAAAGTGAAGACAAGAATGTTGTGTCTATATCTCCCTCTCAACTAGAGAGGATATCATGTGTTTACATTTCTCTTCATGGCCTTCACCTAGACATATGGTTGTTAGTCCTGGTCTAGTGCATGACACATGAAATAGAAAAACACAACTCACTCCTTTTTAATCAGGGGTGATCCATTCCAAGCTCCCTCTTGATCAGGGACATGTCAAAGCTCCCTCTTAGCTAGGGACTCTTCTATATATCAGCAACTTCTTCTTCATTGGTCCTTCAGTTGCTTGATCAACTTCTCTCCTTAATTTCATGAAAATCAGTCGAGCTTCTTCCTTGTAGGGCAACAACCATCGATCACTTTCCTCCTTAGTTTATCATGTCATTCCTTTCTTCATGGAAAGTGGCCTTCTTCATATCTAGAACCTTCGTTATATGACTACTTCTTTCTCATCATGCTTCTTCCATCCATCACATGAGTGCTAGTTGTACTTTTATTTACAACTCTTGTTCGAGTAGCCCTCCATTATCCAGATATTATTCAAGAAATCAAAATATCATATTAAATCAAACCATACCTTACGAGATGGCTCTTCATCATGAAATCTTCTTGTAAGTATCATCATCCTGCATACATGTTAACACATCTCCCAAAGATATTCATTGTCAAGGGCCTTCATCTTTTCCATCAAAGTCTTCATATCTTTCCGGGAGATTTCCTAGTCAAGTCTTCTTGGTCTTTGGATGTTGATTTCCTTCATTAGGTTTGCATATCTCACGATCTCTTCCTTCCTCACACATTACCTTGCCAGGTGCTTCTTTCAATCAAAGTTTCTTAATTGTAGTCAATGACCTCATACTTCATATGAGGACATATTATGTTGGTTTCATCTAGTGTGACTTATGCCTTCCTGAATCCTTTTGGAGGAGTAGATCCTTTTTCTTCTTGATCATGCTTTTTAATATAGAAGCAATGATCCATGTTACCTAAACCATATGACATGACATTATAATATTAAACACAAACATATGTACCTCATTTTTACCTCATTTTTACCTTTAGGTCATCTAGGCTTCTTCTAGCATCTTCCTTGATTGAAAAGATCTTCAATCCCTTAATCTGCTACATCATTCCATGAATTCCATAAGTTGGAGTTCCTGATGAAACATTTGCTTCCTCTCTAGATTCATGAACCCTTAGATGAGGATTCCATTAGAGAATCTTGAGGATCTTGTATATTCCCACCTAGCAGATGTTTCCCTTTTGATGTATGATGAACCTTGTTCTGGATGACTTCTTCCTTTCCTTCAATGTTCACTGAAGTTCCCAATATTTATATCCTTGATGTTTGTATGCCATGAATTTTGTCGTACATCATTCCCATGGTGATTTCATGATCTTTTTTTATCATTGTCATATCTTATAACAGGAGCTTATGCTAGGACCCTTTTGTGAGGGATACTATCCCAATCATAGTAGAGATCTATTACTCCCTCTTTCCTTGGCCCTTTTCTTTAGCTTCCTCCATCTATTCAGTGATATGAGCTTCCATAATTTTAGTTATATCTATTATGCCTTATTTGAGGACCAAACTTCCCTTTCCTTTTTGCACATGTTTTAGTCCTTTAACCTTCAATATTTTTTCCATCAACTTGTCTTTCTCTATTTAGCATAGAGACCATAAGTTTTCAAATGAGGTAACTTCCTTATCCCATGGATACTTGTTACCTTGTTAGTGAATTATAGATCAATGATGGTTATCTTCCTTCCTATATCTTATATATGAGACCTTATGAAGATATCCTACATCCTTTTATACCTTTTACTTTCATGTAGATCTGAATTCATGTGACCTTCTTCATTTCACCTTAAGAGAATGAGCTTATCATCTTACATCACTTTGACGTCTCCAATATTGATATGTGAGGGGATGTTTCATACATATCCCTTTCCATAAATTCAGAGGAGACTTTCTAATATGTTTAATGAATTCAACTACTTAGATGACTATGTCTATCCTTCTTTTTCATGCAAGGAATCTTGATGACCCATCAACCTATCGATGTAATTGCAATTCATGAAGTCATTTTACCAAATTTATAAATTGAAAAGATACCTGTCATGTGAAGATGAAATCTTCTCCTTGATTGTTTTGATGATGGTTGAAGAAGATATACTAGTTATTCTTCTTGGATGTTCTTCTTTTTGAATGAGATATTATTTCCTCAATAGAAGAGGTTTCTCCTTTTGATGAGGATTATTTGTTGCTTCCTTGGATGATCTTCTACTAGGGCAAGGAGATGATCCTTTGAAGATTTCCATGCCTTCAATTTTCCTTCTTTTATGGTTTAGGTCAAGACTGCTTCTAGGACTCCGACCTTCTTCAGGATGATGTAGTCTTCGATTTTGAGGTCCTTTGAACTTCATTTCTTTTTGGACATCTTGATAAAGGTCTTGGTGGTCTTTTGATGATGATTGTGGAGACAAAAGATCTTGTTGTTGTAGACTATCTTCTTGGTTTCATAGACAAAAAACCTTGCTATTTGTAGATTTATCCTTCAATTTTGACACAACCCTTCAACTTGCTTTGATTCCCTTCTTGAATCTAATCCTTGAATGTCTCTTTTGTTGCCCTTCCTTTGACTTCAACACCTTATCTTTGAAACCATGTTGAAGAATCTAGGGCTAGTGTAGTTAATGAGATTCTTCTTAGCATGATAACTATTTGTGAGGTGTTTTTTAATTTTCTTCTTATTTCGATCCACTTATTATTATTAGAGTGTGTCTTCTTTAGTTCATGAAATAGCTAACAAAACAAAGAGACAAGAATACAAGATCTTGGCATTCTTATAGGGCCAAAACCTCTCCCTCTTAGAGAGGAAAACCCGCACAATTTTTTTCTTATAGAGATTCCAATTGACAAATACCAAGACCATGACCCTTGAACTACTATGCCACTCCAAGGCCAAGACATCAATCCTCTTCTTCGTTGCTTTTGAGATCATCATCGCTACTGCTTCATCATTGTTTCACTTAGATCATTGCATCCTTCTCACCGAAGTCATCTCTACATCATCATTATTATTGTTCATCATTATTGCACCTTATTGCACTACCAACGAGATCTTTCTAGACCATGATTGTGACTGGGATCATGATTGTATCTAGAAGATATGTTGAGACTGTATGATTACTGAGATCCTCTTCTTCATGAATACACTAAGACTGTGAGACAGTAATCACTGTGACTGTGTTTATAGTATATATATGCTGAGACAAAGTATTGAGATCTTTCTTATACTTATGTCGAGACTGTGAGATAGTATATACCTCTGTAATACCCATCTCAGAACCTTAGAGTCCTTCTCCAACCGAAATACTTTAACTTTGTCTTCATCTGAAGTTCCTGCACTAAGTTAATTGTCTAAGATTTCAGGGAGATGTCTGAAGTTATCACTGTAACTATCATCGAGATTCTATTCTCCTACACTTCCTGTACCCATCCAAAGTTGCAGAGTAGTCCAAGATTTTTTCCTGTACTCTTTACGAAGTTCAATGGGGTATTTATAGTGGTTATGCCTCCATAAATAAGCCGACATGAGTGTGAATTGTTGTGTCACTTCATTTGAGCCGGCATAACTATTATTTATGTCATTTTGTTGACCAACTTCACTGTTCTTTTCATCGTTTTGATTGCAAACTTCTTCTTGTGCTTGTCTTGAAGGATTTTGCTTGTCTTCGTGGGTTGTTTAGACTTTTCTATACATGACATTGACTCTTTGACATCCTATGGCTCTCAATGGGAACCACTAAATAAATAAACCTCTTTCTCATGAAACCCATGCAACAAAGAATAATAAATTCATTTTACAAAAATCATAATTACAATATCATGAAGACCGAACCTAGTTACACGTTCTTCAACACAATTTACCTATTATGAAAACCATGGCACTAATTTTATTTGATTATTGTAAATATTTCTTTGTTTTTTTTAGCTTATTTCATTTAATTAGAATTAACACACTTACGACAATAAGCATCGAGCTCCATCCCATTATCTCACTTGTCCTATGAGATTCAAGGGGGTTGTCCATGAAGCATAAAAACTTCACACACACGTACACACAGAGAGAGAGAGAGAGACGCGCACACACACACACACACACATACTCTTACGACAATAAGCATTGAGCTCCATCCCATTATCTCACCTGTCCTGTGAGATTCAAGGGGGTTGTCCATGAAGCATAAAAACTTCACACACACGTACACACACACAAAGAGAGAGAGAGAGAGAGAGAGAGAGAGAGAGAGAGAGATTATATTATTGAAAGATAAATATTTGGATTTTTGGATATTTGTAAAATCACACGAATTTAGATTAAGGATTATAACCAAAGGATATTTGTTTTTGGGAAAAAAATCATTATGGGAGTAAATTATACTAGTTTGAAAAATCAAGAGACCAAATGTCTTGATTCCATAATATTTACCAATAGAAGAGAATTTAATGAAAATTAAAGTCTTGAATTATCAATTTAAAGTGGTCACCATATTAAATATATAAAATATTTCCATATTAAAGATCAACTCTTGTCATTATAGAGAGGAAAACAAAGATTAAGACTACCACAATTAGATCCATCCATTGTTGTCAAGAAGAGAGCCATAATTATTAAGACAAACCAGAAAATGAAAGTTATTTCTACTCTAGTTTGAGATACAATGCAACCACCACCAGTTAAATAAAGTATCATTCAAAATTCAATTCATGTCATGATTTTGATGCCATTGATTATTCTTAAAGTATGGAAGTGAACCAACATAAATGTTGTAGCCATCATATCAAATTGAAGAGGGTACAAACATCTACACAATTTAGACATAAGAAACCCTAATAGAATCATTTTGTATATCTTAGCATGTATGTCCAAGAGGAAAACATGACTTGTATATCATAGGCGACACAAATTTCAAGCCATTTTTCAAAGATTTGAATATGATATATGTTCAAAGATTTCATTTTTTTAGTTTCATTCCAAAAAGTAGTCAAAGAAAATTATTGTATAAGTTATACTATTTCCAATATTTATTTTCAACAAGTGTAATATTAGCATTAATAATATCGATATTTTGTTCGAAAACAAGGGCCATTGCGACAGGTTATAGATCTGAGAAATGAATGGTGCCAGTGGTTCCATTCTATTTTGTTTTACGGGCAAGAAGGAATAATGTTGCCTCTATCTCACTAAGAACTAAGTGAGCATCTTCACTAGGCATCTTAATGATTCAACAATTGAGATATTTTCATAGGAACATTTTATGTTAAACCTTGTATCAATATCTCATTTGATGTAGAAAAGAAGCATTTAACCTTTAATCAAAACATAGAATAATAAAAACATATGATACTTTCATGATTAAAAAGACCCACACTTCGCAGACAATGAAGAGATCTAATGTATATACAACCCAACATGGATGGTTGCCATAATAGTTTGGAATCTTGTGAAACTTGGGAATCATACCCTCAAGTCACAAAGCAGTGTGATGAGGCATTGTGGATGTAGTTCAACATAAATGGTTGTTTAATAATTCAATGGATTCATAATTCAAAAGATCACAGAGTTGGAATTTGAGAATAAGTATTCAGCTCAACACACCTTTATAAAGGTTACAAGACAACTTGATGGAACCTACTCAATATAAGCATTGTTTGTCAACAAGAAACATCTAAAGAATGATTTAGTTGACATATTTTTAATTGTAACTTAAACATTAAGGATGTTGAAATATAGAACTACTTGATGTGAGTCATATTCATATAAGTGATTAATAAAATAATATTTCACCATGTTTAAATAAGTTACAATGTAGCAATAACACAATTACTTAGTCGTTGATATAAAGGGGATCAACTCCATCATATCAAATTACTTCATTGCAGTAAAAAAAAATATTTTACATGAGCCCACTAAGTCTATTTCTAGTCATGTTTGTAAACCATATTGTATATTTAAAGAAGTAGCATGTACCATTATATGTGAAAAAACCAAATATTTTCAAAGATTTTGTTAGACTATTAAATTAAATTTCCATTCTACATGTCTCCAATAACACTATCAAAATATATTTTTATTCTACTTAAAAATATACTTTAATTTGAAAAAAAAAATATTTGATTGAAAAAAAAAAACCATCATCTCATTTATGTAGTGCCCTGCTCTAGTTGAATGACAGTGATATGACACCACTAGAGTCCCGGATCTAGCAATACGTGGCTTCTGCTTCTGAACCATTTCTCCATTAAACTAACAACATGTGGTAGTATCCACGAAAACTGAACCATCATCTCGCGATGTAGTTGAAGTAGATTTTAACGTTTAGTGGATAACAAGAATTAAATTAATAGGACGTAAGGTTAACCAGGTTTCTACAATATAATTGTGAGGTTGAATGTTGTTTGAAAATCGTGTGGTAGCTCTGGGCAGTATTGATTTCTACTAAGCAGTTAGTGGTGCTCAGTTACTTTACATTTGTCTGAAGCCAATCAGGCATGAAAAATGAGAAACCAAATAAGAACCGAGCATCAAAAGGATATATATATATATCTTATATATATAATATATATATATATATTTATATTATATATATAATATATATATATATGAGGAAAGTTCAGAATCTACATTTACATGCAATTGAATGAAAGGTAGAAATGAATTTCGTAGTATGAATGAAATGATATGTTTTTTATTCTGAAAAATGTGCCAGAAATGAAATTCCAAGCTTGAAAAGAGACTTTTCCTTTCAATCTTGAAATAGGATTGGAATTTCATTCTCATCTGTAAAAAAAAAAAAACAAGACTGAATATTACGCTTTCTTCTAAGTCAAATAAGTCTAGAAATGCATTCTTAAGTATGTTATAGTAAGTGAACCTTTGTTTTTTTTTTAGCATGTATGGAAACCGCACAAACAAACATGAAATTCCATTCATACATACAAAATTATGGAGGAAGTTGAAATCTTCAAATATTTTCATGGGCTTGCATATTGTCAAATTTAAATTTAAAGATTAATTTTAAATCACTTATCATTTCTATAAATTTTCATATATTTTCATGGACTCGCATATTGTCAAATTTAAATTTAAATTTAAAGATTAATTTTAATCACTTGTCATTTCTATAAATATCCATATATTTTCATGGGCTTGAATATTGTCAAATTTAAATTTAAAGATTAATTTTAATCACTTATCCTTTCTATATGAAAAAAAAATTAAACTACAAGTTTAAGATGGAAGTGAAGTGTTAGAATTTAAATTTTATGGAGGTTGGTATTCTTTTGATTAAATTTTATAGGAATGTCAAGAACTTATAAATGCATAAATTGTTCTTTGGAAGTATATAATAATAACAATAAATTATAGAACCACTCACGTTGGTTATGATTTTTATTTGATTGGTTTTATCTTATAAGGAAAAATCGTATTAAATTGTGGCAGGTTAACCATGGTTAGAAGAGGTACAAGAAGGAGTGGGGAAACTAAAGGGCACAACATGGCGCCACCACAACAGCCAACTCCTACCACCCCACCCAATGATGGGGAAACCATCTCAACACAAGAATAGATACCAGCTGGAGAAGTGTTGAACTTAATGAGATCATTCCAACACATGTCTAAGGCATTAATAAACCGTTCGAAACGGGAGCATGGAGGACCTGTCATACAAAACAAAGCACCCCAAAACACTACAAGAAATGATGTACGCCGAGATTTGGAAAAGGTAAAATTCCTAGAGTTTTGGGGGTCCACAGATGGTCAACTGCAGAGGCATGGTTAGAAAACATGGCTATGTGCTTTACCCTAAGATATTACACCTCAAATATGAATGCCAAGATGGGTATATTCCAGCGAAATGGAAATGCACTACTTTGGTGGAAGACATTATTAACCCAATTGGGGATAAATATATCATAAGTAACTTGGGAACTATTTGAAGAAAAATTTAGAGAATGTTACATGTCTGAGGAGTTCCTTGAGAGGCAACTAAATGAATTCAATGCATTAAAGCAAGGGAGTCGCTCACTACCAGAGTATGAGGCTCATTTCATGGAATTACTCCGTTATGCCCCTCACTTAAACACAGAAAATCTCAAGGTGAACAAATTTGTTTATGGATTAAATGTTCACATTTGGGCCAAGATTAGAATCTTAATGTCTCGCACCTTGCATGAGGCAGTTCAATGGGAAATCATTGCAGAGGAGGAGATCATGAGCAGTGGACCTAATAAGTCAACAAGTCCCACAGGATCAGGAATACCAAGTGAAAATAGTATGGAACGTAAAAATTTGCAAAGGGGTCCTGTGCTCAATCATAAAAAGTGGTCAGCAGGAAATCAAATAACACCATATAGGCATTCAACTCAGCATCCACACAGGGTACCTCAACAAACCCGTCAACCACAACAGCACCAGCCTATGGAATAGCACCAAGTCACACCTCCTCAGCACCAATCCCAACATTCTAGCTCTTTCCAGCAGAGTTCCAGGCCAACTCCCAGTTCAGTTGGTAGTGGGAACCAAGCTCCTAAGAGGGGGTGTTGGACTTGTGGAGGTCCTCACTATGAGAGGGATTGCCCTCAAAAGACAGGTATTACCAACTCAACTAAGAATGAAACTACAGTGGGGGATCTGGGGAAGGCTCATTGCATCCATGCAGCAATGATCAATCACCAAGTCGAACACCAGTCCACTGTGTTGGAAACCTCAGGTAATATTGATGGTATGAGTTTTTTCATTTTAATAGATCCAGGGGCTACTGATTCATTTATTTCTCTAAATGCATTACCAATGATTAAACATAAAGCAATTTCACAATATGAATTTAGACATGTAGAAATGGCATGTGGTATGAAAAGAAGTGTAGGAAGGATGGTAAAGGATTGTGAGGTGGACCTGGGTGTATGTAAGACCAAGGTATCCGTGTACTCTACAATTCTAGGAGTCTATGACTTAGTTATAGGAATGGACTGGTTGGAACAACATGAGGCACTTCTAGACTGCAAAAACAAGATTCTACATTTCACCGATGATGATGACCAAAGAAAATCATTAAGGGGAAAGAACCAAGGGGTGTCCCTGAGGTTCATCTCCTCCATGCAACTAATGAAATTTAGGTGAAAGGGATGTCAAATGTTCTAAGTGGTAGCTCTAAACGATAAGGGTGACTATGAAAACCTTGATAAACATCCATTTCTTGTTGAATTTAAGGATGTATTTCCTGAAGCACTACCCTAGCTACCCCTAAAAAGGGAAATTGATTTCACCATCGACCTTAAACCAAGCATTGAACCTATTGCAAAGGCACCCTATCGTATGTCGGCTCCAGAGCTAAAGGAATTGCAAATCCAATTAAAGGAATTGTTGGACTTAGGGTTCATACGACCTAACATATCTTCATGGGAGCCCCTATGATTTTCATTAAGAAAAAGGATGGGTATTGGCGACTATGCATTGATTACCACTAGTTGAATAAAGTGACAATAAGAAATCAATACCCTTTTCCAAGGATAGATGACTTATTTGATCAAATGAGGGGGGCGACTATGTTTTCAAAGATAGATCTGAGGTCGGGATATCATCAGTTGAGAATCAAAGAAGAAGATAGTCCGAAGACAACCTTTAAAACAAGATTTGGGCATTTTGAATTTGCAGTTTTACCCTTTGGACTAACAAATGCCCCGGGTGTTACACAAAAATATCATCACCTTGATTATTTGTAGTCAGTATGGGTCTATCACCACCTACACCAGCCTCCTAAGCAAGTCTCAGACCTTAGCTCTTCAAAACAAGCTTTGGAAATGAGAGAAAGACATCAAAAAGCAATGTAACTCTGGTTCCGTACTTTCTCTCACTTTTTCCTGCGGGCCCGCACCCTTTGTTCAGAGTACCTACATACTTATATGCTTTGTATGTAAAGGGGAGGGTGTGTACCCTTGTGAAATTCAAAAGGCGCAATTTTTATCTTAAAAAACTCACTTTAGGTTAATTCTAGATGATTCTAGAAGGAATTTTTACATGGATTGTTCGCTCCAAAGTGGTTCATGCATCCCAAAAGAGAAGGAGCTAATCCCTTGTTAGGAGGAGATATCCCTTTGAAGGAGGATTCTATCCCTTTGAAGGACCTAGTAACTTCCCTCCATTTCACTATAAATGGAGGCATTGGGTTAGTGGATAGAGAGGTTAGAAGCTGAACATTTTTTAGGGTAAATGCTGGTGAAATCAAGACTTCCTAGTTGAGCTTAAGAGGAGAGATCACATACCTTTTTGGCTTCATTGGGGAGTGATTGAAGCTTGTCAAAGTAGAGGAGACTTCTTGTTGGACCCTGGGAGGAGCTTGTACAGCGTCAAGGCAAAGGTTGTAAAGTTCTTCTTCTTTTGAATTAATACAATCGGGCTCATTTTTCTCAACAAGTATCTCATGTTATTTGTTTCATGAACTCCTTGACTTTCATGTTAAATATTTTTTATAATATTGGTTTTTCAGGTGCTATTTAATTGTTTTCCTTGTTTGTGTTTTCAGGTTCGCGACAAAGGAACTCATTTGGATCAAAGAAGCGAGGGCATCCCCAAACTTGCGTTGGATATAAGGTAGGCCTTAAACACACTTGTTTGCCATTATTTATAAAATCACATTTAGAGAAAGATAGTGTCTGGTTGGTTTGCTTGTCATTAGGTCTTCTTTAGATTCTAGGAAGGTCTATCTTGTCCGCAAGATCGACTCATTCCGCATGACAGAACTATTCCCAAAATAGATATGATTGAATGCATATCGTTATACCAACATCATTATACCAACAAAATTCATCCTGGTATCGCCTTCTTTCACTCGTATATAAGAGTTTGACGTTTAAGAGATGAGGTTTCATTCAAGTGGAAAGGAATCAACGGTCATCGGAAGCCGAGTCGTGGAGCCGTCGATGGTAGAAGATCAACGGTCATCTGAAGCGAAGCAAGTTGGGGCATTAACCAAGACTAAGGACAGTTTTAAAGAAATAAGTGGGATTTTGGGTGGATGAAAAATGGTAAGTGGTATTTAGAGGAGAGCGCCTGATTCCATTGAATGGAAGACACGTAGCAACTAGAGGAGACAGAAAAACTGCTCATTTCAGGCGAGTAACTCTCGTGAATGTAGGCCACCTGAAATCGTTGTAGACCATCATATTGTGGGAGTGTTGATCAATGGTGAAGAGAGAAAACACTTTTTGGGCGAGTAACCCTCGTGCATGTAGGCCACCCGAAATCAATGTCAGCCGTCAGATCCTAGAATGGAAATGAATGATGGAGAGCGAACCCAATAAAATTAAACCTTGGGAATTGTGTTCGAGCGGGTTATGACATCACCATGTGAATGTGAAAAAGATATACGGTGAAAAAGTCCTGATGTGAAAAGTTTAACGATGGGTATTATCGCATCACAAATAGGCAGCGGTATTGATCGGGGCAAGGAGACTTGCGATATGTGATTAAAAGCGGACCCAATGATATTTGTATATGCGGGTTTATAGCATTTGAGATCCAGGCCAAGGGAGGAAACCCAAGTGATGGAGGGGTTGTAGGCGTTAGGGATAATCTCCCTAATCTGATAGCGAGTTCCTCAATGATAGAATCTGCTTCCTTTTCTTATACTCTCAGCACATCAGTCATGAACTGATAACTTCAATTTGTTTTTACTTCTACAAGAAAAAAATTCCACTTAACAAAGCTTTTCAGTATTCCAAAATGACTTTTCAATTCTGGTCATCATAGCTCATATTCCAAAACTCAACTTCATTCTTCTTTACCCACCACTGAACACTATGCAGATTACAAGGCACATGAAACAACAATCTAATCGATCATTGTGAACACATCACACCGATGCTTCCAAAATTTACATCACTCGAATATGAAATAATAGTCTACCTAAAACAAAACAATAGGACATTGATCTCAGAACATCGCTGTCATTAATTGAGATCCAACGATCTATTGTTAATGCTTTGTATGAAAGGATGGAAATCGGTTGTAATATGTGCAATAGCGAACGGTATTTAGCATATAAATGATTTATAGAACGCTCTGCCAACGGACAACCCTCTCCACGCAAATGGTTAAGAACACACAACGCTCTTACCCTCTCCACACACACAGATGGAATATAGCTCTGCCAATGGACAACCTTCTCCACGCAAACGGTTAAGAACACATAGTGCTCTTACCCTCTCCACGCACACAGATGGAATATAGCTCTGCCAATGGACAACCCTCTCCACGCAAATGGTTATACAACGATCCTTTCTTTATACCGCAATAACGTTCTTTTGAGCTGCGCTTGTAATTCAACCGGCCACCACACGATACTTCAGGCAAATTGCGATTCAATTCAAGGAGATACCGCAACAACGTTCTTTTGAGCTACACTTGTAATACCAACCGGCCACCACACGATACTTCTCTGCACAACAGTTAGGAACCACTATACTGCCACTTCGACTCAATCGCTAGAGAATACTTCGAATACAATCGTTGGAGAATCCGCCTCCTAAGTATTTAATACATAGTTTCATATATATCACATACAAACAATTGCGCCATGTGTAAGCTGCGGAATTCCCAAATGTTTACAGCGATTTCAAAATTCCATTAACAATATAACATTCAGGTGTTTACATGAGAGAAAGAGTTTCATCAAAACAACACTAGCCTTGCCTCCTCTCCCCCGCTTGGCGGTCAAGTTTTTTTTTTTTATTCATATAGATAATTTTGCCTATTACAAAAGCAGCCCTTTACAAGGTAATTTAAGGATTTTTTACAATTTGTCTATCTTTAGAAAAGATAGCAAGTTTTATTCTCCACTCCTATCCTACTTTTTAAAAAAAAGATAGCATGTTTTATTTTTATCCTATTTTTAACTAGAAAACATAGAAACTGCAAGCTTTTTCCCTCTGAGTGGCATGCACCTGCATCAGACTCCCAAGGTTGAAAATGATCATGATCTCCTGATCATGCATTTTAGTCTTTGTTCTTGTCTTCCAGGGTCCCACACGTTGTTCTGCAAGTTATCATTTGTTGTTGCTTGTTGCTTTTCTCTAGGTCTCCATATTTTATGCTGTCTTGCTCCACTAGCTGCACTTTCACAATTTGTCCCTGTTTTCATTTTGCTGCTGCTTTTACTGATTCGCTTCCTTGCTGATGTCTTCCTGCGAGATACTTTCAACATGATTCTTCTGATTAATTCAATTTCCTTGTCCAATAAATCTTCAAGCTGCTGATTTCTTGCTGCCTGGTGAGCTGAGATGGCTTGCTCAGTTTGTATTGTCACTCATTGACTTCTTGCTTCTATGCTTGTTTCTGTTCTGACTGTCACCCAATCATCCATACCCTCTTGTCTTCTGGAACTGAAAACTTCTTCTCCCTTCAACTGAGTCAAATGTTCTGCACCAATACCTGCATTCACAAAACACTTGTTAAAATAAAATTCATAAGGCCTCAGTGCCTTACTTCCCATTGCCAGTATTTCAGTATGCTGATCCCAATCATTCTTGAAATTATCACTTAGTCAATCCTCAGCATCATCTTCTCCAAGAATGCCTCTGTATTCTGGTTTATAAAAATGAACCTCTTTATTTTCATTCATCTCTGTCTTTATATTCTGAATATTTATCTTCTGTACTTCTAGTCTCTTCTCTAGAACACTTAACTCATGCCATAAATCTGTCATCTCTTTTGAGAAACTTTTTGTGCAATATTCCAAGCTTCATGTTGTTACCATCTCATCATCTGTTATCAGAACATAATTCTGATTCTCAACTCCTGCAATAAACTCAGTTATCTGTCCATCACTTAATAGAAACAATTTGTCATTATCAACATTTATAACAAATTGATCATCATCATGTATCATCCCTGCATTCATACAGAACTTGTTAGTTTTAAAACTACAAGTTTCAACAGTTTCAACTGTTGGTTCATATACCAGCTCCTCAAGTTGATTCTTTTCTTCATTCACAAGAACTTCATGTGCTGTAATAGCAAAAGCATTGCTGCTTTCTTCTTCAAAGTACTTATCTCCTGAAAGATTCTTTTCCATGTTTGTGACAGCTTCACAATATTGCGCATCCTTCTCAACACCTGTAATCACATCACAATTGTCAGCTATACAAACACAAGAGTTCACACTATCCAACTGATATGGATTTACCCAATAACTCAAGGGATCATTAATGATCTTCTCCTCTGCTTCACCAATGGAAACCTCCTCTTCCAACTCAGCTGCTCTGAGTTCTTCCTGTCTCAACTGTACATCCACTATCTACTCCAAGTATTCCTTTCCTCCAAATAACAGAGTTTTTGGATCAGTCTTCTGTCCCGGTCCATCTTCTTCTTGCAGAGGCAACAATGTATGATTGACACCATCCTTTCCAAACTTGTAGGTGTTTCTCTTCCCATCATGTATCGCTCCTTTGTCATATTGCCAAGGTCTTCCAAGCAATATGTGACACACATCCATAGGCATCACATCACAAACAATTTTATCTTTGTACTTGCCCACTTGAAATTCCACTTCACACTGTTCACTTACTAGCAGTTGATGTCCCTTTTTCAACCATGAAACTTTATAAGGTGTTGGATGCTTCATTGTCTTCAGCTTCAATTTTTCTCCACTACTTCTGTAGAAACCAAATTATCAGTGCTGCCACTATCAATGATCATCTGGCAACATTTCCCTTGGACTTTGCACACTGTCCTGAATAAAGTCTTCTTTTGTGGCGGTTCAGCCATCTCCTTTGTTGGCTTAAGCAGGACTTTATTAAGTACCAGAGATTCTCCTCTTTCTAGTTTATCTACTTCCTCTGTTACTGCTGCCACTGGTGCCTCTTCCTCAGCTGGAGCAACAATTGCATTCCTCTGCTTTATTTCTGCATTCTCTAGCCACTCAAAAGCTCTATGTCCCAGCTTATTGCATCTGTAACATCTTATTTCTCCGCCTCCTCCTCTGCCTCCTCTTCCTCTAGAAAAACTCCCTCTGCCTCTTGCATCACCTCCTGTGGGTGCATGCTGGGTTGAGCCACTGCTAGCTCCTTCTTTAGGTGCTGTAGATCTTCCACTACCACCTTCACTTTCTTTTCCTCTGAAAGTCCCTCTTCTTCTGGCAGACTGCTTCCTCATGAGTTTTTCCTCAACTTTCAGTGCTATCTGATAAGCTTCCTCTACTGTTTTAGGAGACAACAGACTTATCTCATCCTTAATGTCCATCCTGAGGCCATTCATATATCTAGCCACCTTCTCATCTGTATCTTGGGCTTCTCCAGCTCTTATGCTCACCTTATAAAACTCTTATGTATATTCTTTCACTGTTAAAGCTCTCTGTCTAAGATTTTGCATTTGTCTAAACAATGTTTGCTAATAATTATTGGGCAAAAATTTACCTTTTAACTTTGCTACCATTCTGCTCTAATTCTTGATTGGCTACTTACCAAGTCTCCTCCTTTTCGCCTGCACACCATCCCACTAGAGCGTTGCATGGCCTATTAGTTTGGTGACAACAAACTTTACTTTCTTCTCATCTTCCATTTCTTCATAATCGAAGAATTTCTCCATGCTATTGATCCAGTCGATCAATTCTTCTCGATTCAGTCCTCCTTGATATATCGGCACTAATTGGTTCCATGGCTTGGCTGTGGATTTCAACACTGACTGAAAGAACCTCATCTCAGGAGTAACCTGTACAGCTTCCTCCTCTGTAGCTTCAACTTCGGGCTCACTAACATCTCCATCATCTATGTTTCTGTCTGAAGTTAACACATCCAATCTAGCTTGCAGCTCTTCTATGCTTTCCATTATTTCAGCATTCGCAACAGGCCGTCCTCTTCCACCACGTCCTCGTCCTCTTCCAATTCTGAAAGCCATCCTTCTCCTGCTCCTAAGATTCAATTCTATGTCAGTTGATGGCTTTGATACCACTAATGATGGAGGGGTTGTAGGCGTTAGGGATAATCTCCCTAATCTGATAGCGAGTTCCTCAATGAAAGAATCCGCTTCCTTTTCTTCTACTCTCAGCACATCAGTCATTAACTGATAGCTTCAATTTTTTTTTACTTCTACAAGAAAAAAATTCCAGTTAACAAAGCTTTTTAGTATTCCAATATGACTTTTCAATTCTAGTCATCATAGCTCATATTCCAAAACTCAACTTCATTCTTCTTTACCCACCATTGAACACTATGCAGATTACAAGGCACATGAAACAACAGTCTAATCGATCATTGTGAACACATCACACCGATGCTTCCAAAATTTACATCACTCGAATATGAAATAATAGTCTACCTAAAACAAAAGAATAGGACATTGATCTCAGAACATCGCTATCATTAATTGAGATCCAACGATCTATTGTTAATGCTTTGTATGAAAGGGTGGAAATCGGTTGTAATATGTGCAATAGCGAATGGTATTTAGCATATAAATGATTTATAGAACGCTCTGCCAACGGACAGCCCTCTCCACGCAAACGGTTAAGAACACACAGCGCTCTTACCCTCTCCATGCACACAAATGGAATATAGCTCTGCCAATGGACATCCCTCTCCACGCAAACGGTTAAGAACACATAGTGCTCTTACCCTCTCCACGCACACAGATGGAATATAGCTCTGCCAATGGACAACCCTCTCCACGCAAACGGTTATACAATGATCCTTTCTTTATACCGCAACAACGTTCTTTTGAGCTGCGCTTGTAATTCAACCGGCCACCACACGATACTTCAGGAAAATTGTGATTCAATTCAAGGAGATACCGCAACAACATTCTTTTGAGCTGCACTTGTAATACCAACCGGCCACCACATGATACTTCTCTACGCAACAGTTAGGAACCACTATGCTGCCACTTCGACTCAATCGCTGGAGAATACTTCGAATACAATCGTTGGAGAATCCACCTCCTAAGTATTTAATACATAGTTTCATATATATCACATACAAACAATTGCGCCATGTGAAAGATGCGGAATTCCCAAATTTTTACAGCGATTTCAAAATTCCATTAACAATATAACATTTAGGTTTTTACATGAGAGAAAGAGTTTCATCAAAACAACACTGGCCTTGCCTCCTCTCCCCCGCTTGGCGGTCAAGTCTTTTTTTTTTATTCATATAGATAATTTTGCCTATTACAAAAGCAGCCTTTTACAAAGTAATTTAAGGCTTTTTTACAATTTGTCTATCTTTAGAAAAGATAACAAGTTTTATTCTCCACTCCTATCCTACTTTAAAAAAAAAAAATAGCATGTTTTATTTTTATCCTATTTTTAACTAGAAAACATAGAAACTGCAGGCTTTTTCCCTCTGAGTGGCATGCACCTGTATCACCAAGTCACTATAGCGCCTTTGGCTTCAATGCACCATTCGACGCAATAACAATGAATGAGATTTTGCAGGGTTTTGACAGAGTGTCAGCCTTCAAAAGATGCAAAACAAAGGCAAAACAGAATAGGAATTACAAATTAAAAGGGAAGCCAAAAAAATGGCGCCTACTCTGATACCATGTCAGACAAGGAGGTAACTCCTCAAATCAGAACTCTATATTATTCATTTAGGTTGTTCATTATTATATACAAGAGGGAGTGGCTGTTCGGTTCATCTCCCGATGACTCTCTATCTTCTCTATTATTTATTTACATTAATTACAATTGTTCACCAAATCCTTATGATTATGTGTCAATAGTTTTTGATGTGGATAGCATTTACTTTCAGTTGTAATTACAGTTATGTTAGTTTGCAGTTAAATAGGAAAATAGATATGAACATACAGTCATGCATAGCTTGGATAGGAAGGATCAAACTGTTTTAGTTTTGGATGGCATTCCATGCTGTTCAGTGGCCAACAGACTTGATTTTCCATAGGACAAGGTGAGGCCACCTAACAAATCTCTCAGATGGTTGTAACTTGCTGATTAAATTTAATAGAAACGGAGGACCTGTATAGCTTGAATTTTTTTTTTTTTAAATATCTTAATATAGAGCATTTATATTTTTATTTATTGAAAATTTATATTTAAAAGAAAAATTACAAATACAAATATGAAATTTATCTATTTATGATTAGATAGATCTACCAATATTATATAAAAATATTTATAATTATATTAAACAATATTATTAATTAAATGTGAATGCTATATATTAATAGATCTTATTATCTATATGTTTCTACATATTTATGATGTCATTTGTTATTTGATAATTTGCAATAGTAATTTTATAATTGTATTACGTAGTTGTAAAAGGTTAAATATGAATCTAGAGATGTATGGCAATTAGTATTTGAAATTCCATAGTTAATATAAAAGAGACTACAAGAATATGCCAATATATTTTGATAAAAAAACGTTTATCCAAATTATTATTATTATTATTATTATTTTCGAAGGAAATATCACGGCACATCCAACCGAATGGATCACTTCTTGATGACTTATTAGCAGAGCCTAACCTTATTAGTAGAACCTAACCCTGAGGGCATTAAGAAGAAATGACTTCATTAGCGTGATACTTTAACATGGGAATTGTTAGTATCCTATAGTCATAGTAGTTAAAAAACAAGTTTTATCTTTTAAATTATTTGACAAATATATAAAATTTTGGCTATGATCTTGTAGAAGATTATGCTATGAATCTCAATTTAGAATAATTTTTTCATTATTTAATGTAATTATGGCAAAGCGTGTGAAGAGTTACAAAAATGGTAGTTTATATCCCAAGGGGTCAAATTAAGTAGGTCTAAGGTCAAGTTACATCAAAGATCATGAGGAAGGTCATGTTGTCATACCTTGACATCATGGGAACAAATTTGTAAAGTACCTTGAGTCAGTTAGGATGTCAAATCTTGATGATTCATGACATCATTATCGGTGCAACAGTTAGAATGACAAACGTTGCGCCTATGTTTTTTAAATTCATCCACTGAGACCAAGCAGACAATAGTTGTTTTGGGGGTTTTTTAGCGGTAATTTGTGTTGATTGAATTGTTTCATAGGGTTTCCCGTTTTCAATTGTTACACAACCCTATTTTGTATCTCCTTATCACCATGACCACCCTACTTGCTGCATAAAGTAAACCTACTTTGAGATTCCATTTTAGAAACCATAGAGTATCTTGCTAATGCAAAAAACCATGTCAACTCTAGAGGGAAGGAGACATAAGGGAGGTTCCATTGATAGGTTTAAACCCTAATACCTCACATTCATCAATGCAAACCTAACAATCGGAGTTTCCTTTGAGCAAGTTGGATGCGTCAGATTTTGAATGTACAACTCACTAAGAAGTATGCTTCTTAATGCATTTGACGTTAAAGATATTTATATTTTGCATGAAGTCCCTCTTGTAAATACACTTACTCAAGATTCTAAAGTCATTTTCAAAAGAAGTAGCTCTCACAACAATTTTGTGTCCTAGCCAAGTATTAGGGTTAGGGTTTTTTATGTGAAGGTGGAAGTTTTGCTTTTTTGGAGAAAGGGGGTTTGAAAGGAGTCTACAATAGGATCAATATCGTATTGGCATCGTCATCAACATGTGAAGCTTGTTCAGAGGCCTCACTATGCTCTAAACCATGAAAGTAGATGATGCTATGCTTTTTCACTAGTGCTGTAATTTTGGTTGTAGATGAAACTGTGAAAGTTGGAGGCTTTATATGATGGACGAAATCTTTTAAGGAGGAAGTTTTCCATGTCCATGCCTGTTCACATGTGTTGAAATCATCAAGAAACCCAGAGATTAACTAGAGGTACTTTAACCAGGAGCGCTATGCTTCCCTTGTAAAAATTTACAGGGTAAGTTCCTCAGACAGAACACCAAAAGGACACCGCTCACAAATAGATCACATATCAATACACCAGTATTTTGACGTGGTTAAAACCCTCAGAGAGGGAAACAGTCCACGGCCTGCGCCAACGTGGCTACTACAGGCAATTTATTAATAAAAGACTGAAAATTTACATAAGCTTCTCTCATGCACGGTTAACCTACAAATGACCCTCCATGCGCTTTAAATAGAATTCATGGACCAATCGGGTGTCAAGCCACGGATCAAGTGTCGGTAATACCGAGGAGAGAATGAACCGTCGGATCACTACATATCGTGACCGTCGGATTGTAAGTTACAAATGTACATAGTAAAGAAACACACTTTACCTAACTCTATAGTAGACCAAGTTATACTTCACTACTCCTACGTGTCGGAATATCCTAACAAAAACAAAACCCATTCATAATATCAAAATAATGGATTACATAAAAAAATATCACAAGTCTAGCAACTCAAAAATAGAGTAAAGTTTTACAATCAAAAGTCTAAATCCTACTGAGGTACTATGCCTCTCTACTTATACCTCTGAAGTCTCCAACGACTTCGTTAAAATTAGGGAGGCTCAGATCCCAAACTCGAGATAAATTGGTGCTTTGAATTTCACTTGCTCGGTTAACTTCTAGTCCTCATGATTTGGTTGTTTTCACTCCGAGTTGATGGAGGAATATTCGAATGGAGGGGTAGTAAATGAGGAGGATTTCCCTCCTATAATTCCTCTCCCTTGTCCCATTCGAGTTTTGACCAAGGAATTTGCCTAAATTCCTTGATTTTATCCTTTAATCCCACGTTAAATGCACATTAGACCAGAAAGCAAAATATCCAACTCTAACTCATCTCATAGACAAAATATAATCAAAAGTATGCAATAAGTTGTGAGAATAGTTGGTTTGACTAAGATAATCATCACCTCCTTACTAAAAGTGTTGCTCATCCTTTGAGCAACTTAGTCAATGTCCATGTCCTTCATAGCTCTGGTATCCTCTCTGACATCCCATGCCTTTGCTATTGTCTCTTCTTCTTGTTCATAGAAGACTTCATTCCTTTCTACTTCTTCCCACTACCTCTTTTTTCTTTTCTCCCTTCTAACATCCCTAGGAGTAGTGGTGGACTAAGTTTTAGGCCTATCCAATTGACCTTCAACCTTTGCATTGATTTCTTGTACATATGTGTCATGTTGAGTGCCTCTTTCAAACTTTGAGGGGAGTGATATTCTCTGATCTTCAAGTTGTGTGGTAGTGTGTTCCATCTCCTTAAGCAGGCATGTATACTCTCATCTTCTAGTAGCCTAAAAATATCCTCAAAATGTGAAATTGATTGCTCTTGGGTAGCAATATATCTAAGTGCCAGCTGAGGATCATTTGAAATTAGATTATGGGTGTTGATTAGGGCATTGGGATTTGATTGTTCAACTCTGATGAAAAGAGGTTCATTCTGCTCTCTGGCCAATATTATTTTCATCTTTGCAGCCCTTGACTCCTCATGGTTCATCCATGATGCCCAAGCCATTAATTTTAGATCTCTTAGCTTGGAATTAGGATCCCAAACATTCATGTCTATGAGGTCCATGTTGTGAAAGTAAAAATCAACCATTTTGGCCCTATTCTCTAGTGTACTTTGATCACAAAGATCAATAAATTGCCTATAGTCCTAAAATGGCATGGTGCCCCTTTGTGCTAGTTTTTTAATCTGAAATTGTAGCCATTGTTCTTTGAGGTAAAGAGCATAGGATTTAGCTGGCATCCTACACTGGATGGCCTCTAATGAGAGGTTGGCCATACATGCTAGTTGTTTTTCCCTTTCTTGCAGCTATCCCCTTAGCCATGCATTTTCCTTCTCAAGTTGATCTCTCATTATTGCTTTATGTCCCTTAAGCCACTTAACTCTTTGTTTTCTCTTACCTTATTCCTCTTGCTATTCTTTCTCATCTCCATTAGTTTCTTCCTTTGTTTCCTCCTCCATTTCAGCATCATCCTTCTTCTCTTCTCCTTCATCATGTTCCTCTGTACTAGTTTCTTCTTCATCCATCTCATCCCTATCTAGCTTTGTATCTTCTTCTTTTTGTTTTTCCTCCTCCTCACTGACAAAAGGAATAACGTCATAGGTGAGGGTTTTGACGTCATCCTCTGTTGGCAAGTCTCTAAAGATTGACCATGTTATAGGGATTCAGAGGTTTTGGAGGGCATCCTAAATGAGGATCCTGATCAACCCATGGTGAGCCAATTGTTGGGAATTCCCTTCCTTTACTTTGTTGTTGGAGTCTATGAGTGATTGCATCAAGAAATAGGGTATGTTGAGTCTTTGGTGAACTGGTGTTTCTACCCCAAATATTAATTCTTCAAGCATATGAAAATGGTAGCCATAAACAACACTGTATCTATGGAATGGTAGATGACGTGATGAGGTACAATGAATGAGGTGGACGGTAATGAATGAGGGTGGCGGATGACGTGGAGGAGATGATATGGAGTGGAGCAGTTGGGGTGGCCCGCTGCGGTGGTAGGGAGTGTACGGGATGTTCATCAGGATTGAACCCCCCAACAATAATCTCAGGCTGTAGATATTAGTCAAACACCTTGACATTATGGTCAATTGCGGGGGTTGAGCCTGAGTTATAACTCATGCTTGTTGTTCCCTCACAGAGAAATTTATCTACCTCTCGAACCCACACTTACTTAAATCTTGTGCTATCGCTTAAACTTTAACATGGGTTGGGGCCCCACCTTATATCGGATTTGAATGCCATAAAAAATAAATCATTGTTTTTGGACTCTTGCCTTCTCTTTTAATTTTTAAAAAGAATTTCCTTTTTTCAATTTGACTGTCTACTTTGTCGAAAGTGGCCAAGTTAACTGGCTACCTTTTCACTTATAAACCAACTACCTCGTAACCCTTACAACTTTTGATCAAATGATGCATATGAGTGAGTGAGCAGGATACTTTCATGTGGTCTCAATGCCATGCTATAGTTGTCGACGATCAAAAGTGTTGCATTCTTTATTTGTTGCATGGTCATTCTTCTTCCTCCTCTGCTGTCTGGAGCTTCTGGATCATCCTAGTGAAGACCTGTAGCTGATGATTGATATTATATGGGATAGGGTGTTACAGGACCTAACCAACCTACCATTCACCCTCGGATTTCTTCCTGTAGGTTTTTAGAGGATCCTGTAGGAATAGAGGGGATCCTGTAGAAAACACAATCTTCGCCTAAATAGAAGAAATGAAGTGAAAAAATAATGGAATTGATGGAGAGATGCATGGTAAGGATTGGAGGAGATGAATATATGTGAGGCAGGGTTCCCTTTGGATCTTCTCTTTGCTCCTTGATTATCTTTCTTTCCCACTTGCAAATAACAATTATGTCTTTTTTCTCCTTTTTTTTTGAAAAACACCTAGGCTACCTTAGAGAAGTTTTCACCCTAGATATTTTCCCTAGTTTCCTCAAGGAAGGTTTTCACCCAAGGATCTTCTTATTCTTCTTTCTATTTTTTTCTCATCCTTGGGCCACCTCATGAGATTTTCGACCCAAAGATGGGACTCGGGTGCCTCATGGAGGTTTTCACCTGAGTCCTTATTCTTTTTTATTTATTTATTTATCTATTTTTTTTCAGTGACCTGATGAGGGAGGAGATGGAACTTGCTCCACCATCATCACTCTTTTATTAATATTGTCAATGAACTCTTGCTTTGATAAAGGCCTCTTGTACATTTTCAATCAGTGTCCATTAACAAGCAATGGAATGGCTTCTTCATCTATAATTTTGATCTACACTAAACCATTATCATGGCATCTTTCCACCACATAAGGTTTGAGCCATCTTTTCCTTAGCTTGCCCTTGAATTATTTATACCTAGAATCATATAACAATGCCCAATCGCCCTATTGAAATTGCTTCTCCTTAATATGTCTATCGTGCCAAATCTTCCTCTAAAGCTGAACTATCTCTGTATGTAGGAGGGCCTACATTCTGAATTCATCCAAGCCATTTGAATGGAACAATTTTTCTTTATGTGCATAACTGAGATCCAAATCTAGTTGTGATGCCATCCTCAATGTGTTATATTCAAACTCAATGGACAACAAAACCTTTTTCCCATAGACCAGCTCATAGGGTGTAAATATAGTGGTGTTCTTCCATGTTGTATTATAGGCCCAAGTGGCCTCCACTATTCTCTCTGCCCAATCCTTCCTACTGTTGCTCACTACCTTGGTTAAGATGCTCTCCAGTGCCTTGTTGGTCACGTCCACTTGCCCATTAGCTTGTGGGTGATAAGGCGTGGAGGTCCTATGCTTGAATTTGTGATGGCTAAGCAGTTCTTCAATCACGTTGGAGGTAAATTGGTTGCCTTGGTCTGTGACTAGCTCTCTAGGGTACCAAAATTTGTAGAATAAATTCTCCCTTAGGAACTCAGCCATCTTCTCTTCTGTTGCTGCCTTAATCGCCTTGGTTTCATTCCACTTAGTCAAATAATCAGTGCAAACAATAATGTATTGTTTTTTCTTTGAAGGAGGGTTGATAGGCCCAATGAAGTCCATGCTCCACTTGTCAAATGGCTCGAAAGTCACTTGAGGTTGTAGGGGCGTTTCATCTCTTGAATTAGGCTTTCCCATTATTAGGGCATAGTGATTTCCCATCATTTAATTTGTCAACCCAAGGGTTTTGTAAACTTGTGATGCATGCATGCACTGTATGTGCTAGAAATTGTCTTTCAGTTTAGATCAATCTAACTACAAAATAATGAAAACCAATTCATCTAATCTATGAAATCAAATAATGAAAATGAAATTCAACTAACCTCTGAAATAGAAAACAACTAATGTATACTTTGTTACTCTAGCAATCAATTATGAAGTGTTACCTTCTTGAAATGATGTGTAAGCAACTATTTATACTTTAACTTCTAATGTCCTAGAAAAGCAAGTAAAGTGTGCAAAAAATAACTCATTAATTGCATGTATTAAATATTCAACCATTCAATCTTGAAATATGATTAAGTAAATTTCTTAAAATGATCTTTAGGAATATCAGTTAATGCAATTAAATGAGGATCTTAAAAGCAAATATAAAAGCATGAAAAAGTAAATCTCAATGATTGTATAGGTTGAACATTCAATCAAACAATTTGAAGTCACCTTCTTGGCTTGATCTTTTATCCAATTATACAATGAATTGATAGTTTAATCTAAGAAAGTAAATAACAGAACATGAAAGGAAACGAAATAACTATGAGCTCTTGCCTCAAACTTAATCCAATTGGAAAATACATTAATCTTTCCTATTGAAATGTTTTTAGAAAAGCAAAGATTACACAATCATTCTAAAACTAATAATAAGATATCAAATGAACTTTAATCTATAAAAGCAATTAAATATCACAATCATTAGATGGTCATTCCAATGGTGTATGAGGATGGCAACTGAAGAAGCTCCAAATTCTCTATTAAAAACATGAGCATTTCTCCAACTTTACACATGCCTTTCAAAGGAGAAGGCTCTCCTATTATACAAAAGTATAATAAGCTACCCTATTTAATGAAGATCCACTAAAATCTCATATAGTTACAATCGAATAGCTCATAATGAGACACGTATCCCCTAAGTGTCTCATAGAGTTCTAATCCAAATAAGAAATGATGAGACACCTCATAGAGTTACAATCCAAATAGGGCACATATCCTTCTTTGACCTTTATCCAAATCTCCTTTGAAGGGAATTTGAATTTGAGCATTGGAGGCCACATAAGGGTGCCTTGGAAGCTTCTAAATGACCTACACATGTCATGAAACTCAAGCCACATATATAGATATATGAAACCATGTTAATTTCCTAGTTTTTAATCATAAATTCACTTTAAACACATAAAATAAATAACTTTGGTAAATAAGGATCCTAAGCCATATATTTATGAAAATGGTGGCTAATGAAAGGTTATATGGTTATGGAGTTGTAACATGTGAGTGAAATGGTGGTAATAAAGGTGAAAATGGATTTCATTTTGAAGACATTCGGAGGCCCAACATACCCCCCAACTAGAATAATTGCATGTCCTCATGCAAATATTACATTAATTCCTTTGATTTTGTTGCAATGTCTTTGCTTTTGAATGAGCTTGGCTTATATCATATGTCCTTAAACTTTTCATTTGACAATTTTATTTATTTTGCAAAGTATTCCTTGTCATACATTGAATTGCAACATGTTTGGTTGGTTCTTGTGTTTCAACAAAATTCTAATTGGTATTGGTTCTTGTGTTTGAATACCTTGTTTCCTTTTGTTGTAGCAAGATTCATTGAACATATTTAAAAATGCATCTTAAAAATCAACCATATAGTATGTTCATAATTTAGGCATTATTTACAGATCATATAACTTTTTAAATCATAATGCAATCATAATTGATTAGGACAAGTATGTTAGGATGAAATGAAAATGTGTGATGGTGTATGATATATGAAAATGAAATGATGTCCCTTCCCCCCAACTAAAGATTTGACAATGTCAAAGAGGAAGTGAGGAATTCCCCAAAGTTACAATTTTAGTATTTTAAAAAGATGCATGGCTAAAAATTAGAAAACCACATATCTTCACTTACCTTCAATGTACATGAGTTATGGAAATTGAAGAGTGTGGTTGATTCTAGATCATGGAATGAAATGTAGAATTCATTTGCTTCTTGGTTGCATAAATGGTGGATGAGGTTGTGAAGTGGATTCTTTATTTCTGCTGCTAAATTTGTTGTATCTACTGCAAAATGCTAAAATGATATAGTCTTCAATCGCTATAAATCGATGGTAAAACTCTAGTTATGAGAATAAATGTGTTGGTGTCGAGCATGAAGAGAGGTCATTGGATTACTGACCATTGATGAATGTCATTAACCAATGGGAGACAAACTTTCCATTAATGTCAATGAGTGCCAAGGTACCTAAGTACATCTTGCGAAGGGTGAATAAATGAGCCGATGTTGAGCCACTTGCAAGATCTAATGATCAAGGGACATTGATGTATTCCCATGATTGTCAGCGAGAGAACTTGCCATTGATGCATACAAGCCTCAAGATACTAATAATGATTCTAGCCCTGGACCTAGATAATGTGTCAATGTCGATAGGCCAGGGCATGTTAGAAGGAAGGCCTTAAGGAATCCTCCATCATCTCACACGAGCAGGAAACAATGATTTTGAAGGACTATGAATGGAAAATTTTGCAATGGATCAAGGTTTATTTAACAGAAAGGAAAATGACAAGTGAATGGAAAGTAAAAGGAAAAATCCTCATGTAAGCGAGTTGAATGTCTTTATAAAAATGGGTTATGAGTTAGTGAAAGCAAGGCAGGAAAATATAGTTTTTATGAATAAAAAAATGAGCAGTGAAGGGAGATGAGTTAAGAATTTTATTGACTGAATAAGTGAAATGCAATGCGATTGCAAAGGAAATGAGATGAAGGTTTTATTGACTGAAGGAGTATGGATGCAATGGAAACACTAGCATCTGAAAGACTTGCAACTACTGGATCTAATATGCATTAGCATGTGCTCATGCATTGATGTTTCATATCTATTACTGCTCTGATCATTTTCTTGTGAAATAAATGTGGTCTTTGAGAGACACTATTTTCTTATAGTCACATGTTCTTCCTCTTGGAACCTGCAAAAACTAGTATTTCTTCTCCAATGGATTATAAGGTTATCAAAATAGAGAGGTGATCAATTTCCCTGTTAATGACATTTACATAAAAAAATAAGAATCAGTACTATTAAACAAGTTCATGAAAGAAAACCAAAAGAGTTTATACCTGTGTCGAAAGTAGTGCCTCAAGGTACCTATTGTTTATTTTTAGCAATTTCTTCATTATTTGCTATTTCCAAATATAATAATTTGTAGATCTTGTCGAGATCTTTGCAATGACTCTTGAATCATCGAATTCCGATGTCGTATGAGAAAGTTAGATTGTTTTGAAATTTTTATGAAACAGTGAAAATTGTCATGTAAAATGTGGCATTCGAACATGATGCTACAATGAAATATGGTGTAAGCAGATGAAATGGCATGTTGATCATGAATTTCTAGTTAGAATTCATTTTTTGACAAATAAATTATTGAGTTAAATGCATAGCTGCAAAATTGTTTTCCAGCCGCAGAATTGTCGATTAGCTGCAAAATCACTGTTCAAATGCTGAATGTGCATAGCTTATGTAGCTAAAATCCTGAACAAACAACCCAAGTCAGTAAATAGAAAAAAATGAATTCAAAGAGCAAGAAACAATGTTACTATGAACATAAAGACCACTTTTAACTTGGACCACAAACAAATTAACTGGTATATATCCATTCAAGATCATATCATAATATCAAAGTTCGTTCAACTTACAAAAGGAATTTTATCAACTTAGATTTTCTGCCTTTGTGGTTTACTGGAGCCAAACTCTAGTGATAATTGCAATGCCTCATGGGCATGTATTCACTTCAACATATGTCATATAGCAAAAAAAAAAAAAAAAAAGACATGATAGCCTTGAATGGAACCAAATGCATGAACCAACACATATAATTAAATTATTCAAACAAACTCACGTTCTTCAATATAATGGTTCAATGCATATACATGGTTTGAATGCTTGAAAAGATACACCATGTAATTCAAAGCCAATTCAACACCAAGGTCCAAAGTGCACATTCAAGGGTTCAATGAACAATTTTGAGTGCATTTGATATACCATCATATACCACAACGACCATCAAGATATTCTAGCTTTCACAGGATTGTATTTAACTAAAACAAAGAAGGGACTGTTTGAGATAATTGCAAGAGTTCAAAAAACAATGAACAACACCAGGGAGTTTCCATCATCGAATTCATTGTGACTGACAAGAAAATTCCAGCCAAAAGGTATCTAATGCTACAACAGAGTTTGTTTTTAATTTGAATTCTTCCCTCTTCAACATGCCATGTTCAAACAGTTCACCATGTATTAATTAGAAATCGTTTTTCCTCACATAGTCAGTGAAACATGGTCCTGAAGAATCTCATATTTATCTCAAACAGTTTTGAAATTGAGAAAACTATTTCTGGGTTATTTAACTCGACCTATTCTGAGAAAAACCCATGCCTCAATTTTCTGAAATTTTCCTCGGTTTTCTCAGAAAACACATTTTAAAATAATGTGTCAAAACAATTGTGTTTTTTGTGATGCTATGACAACAAATATCGATTGCTCTGTTTGAATTTTTTATTTGCAGGTTTGCTATTGGTTATGCCTACTTGTTCATGATCATCTTGGGAAATTCTTGCAGATATTTTATGAGCAACCACAGCTTCGATAACTCCCATAAAGGCCTTAGAGAGTCCTCTAGTTGACCCTTTGAAGCTTGGTTGAACACGTGTTTAGGAGTTGGCTTTGATAGTAGATGTGATCACTGATAAGAAATAGTGAATAAAACAGAGCCAACAAACAAATCCAACAAATCAAACATGGCACTTGATGCAAATTCTTTGCCAGTAAATGACATTTTGGAATTTGTTAAAATGTCGTCGCACCTTTTATGTCAAATGAAACTCGTCTTGCTTCCACAAAAAATGGATCTTTCTCTCACGATTCTAATATAAAAATCAACGTTTTCCCATCGAACTAAAGCTCAGATGATTTGCACAATTAGATTTTTCATTGAAAGGTCTTGATGAAGACCTAATCACAACAGATTAGAATCTGCGTTCAAGAGCTGTGTGCATTTTCATCGGCATCATTTGCAACAGTTCTTTTAAGATCACAACAATTATTTATGATTGCTTCATCTGCATATTAGTTTTTAAAGTACATTCAGGTGTTTGTTTGTTTGTTTTTTAATGTTTTTTTTTTTTTTTTTGAAAATCCAACATGATTTTTTTTATTATCAAAACAAGATTTTATTTTTATTTTTTTATTGAAAATATTTTTGTGAGGTTAATGAAGAAATGCAAGAAAATAAATAAAATTCTAGAATATTTTAAAGTCTAAAAACTTAAAAAAAAATGCAATCAAGAACTCTAAAAAAATGCAATCAAGCTTGATTTTATTTCCTAGTTTATCCTACTTGACAGATTTATTTTATTTATTTATTTTAAGTAAAAGAATGTTTCCAATGGAGACATTTACGGATTAAACTTACTAAAATGTTCATACCCAAGTTTTCAAAATGTACCTGATTGTGTATGAAGACATGAGAAATCATTTTAACCTTTAGATTTTCTGCAAAGATCTCTTGAAGAACGGATGAATGTCGTGGTGTAATCGTGTTTCGACACCATTCCTCAATGTAGTCCTTGTGCTCCAACGAATGTTTGATCTGCATTCTAGTTCCTTTGTCCATAAATGGTTAATATCACATTTTTATATATTTTTTATAAAAATGATATGCAACTAAATGATTTATACATCTACATGCTTTAATCATGCATGTAGGAAAAATCTAGAAAAATTATGAACTCTAGATGAAAGCTAGTTCCTATGCACACTTCCCCGACAATGGCGCCAAAATGTTGGGACAAAGTGATTACCTATCATTTAATTTCTCAACCCGGGGGTTTCATAAACTTGTGAAGCATGCGTGCATTGTATGTGCTAGAAATTGTCTTTCAGTTTAGATCAAAATAACTACAAAATAACGAAAATCAATTCATCTAATCTATGAAATCAAATAATGAAAATGAAACTCAACTAACCTATGAAATAAAAGATATCTAATGCATACTTAGTTACTCCAACATTCAATTATGAAGTGTTACCTTTTTAAAATAATGTGCAAGCAACTATTTATATTTTAACTTCTAATATCCTAGAAAAGCAAGTAAAGTGTGCAGAAAATACCTTAGTAATTGCATGTATTAAATATTCAACCATTCAATCTTGAAATATGATTAAATCAATTTCTTAAAATGATCTTTAGGAATATCAGTTAATGCAATTAAATGAGGATCTTAAAAGAAATATAAAAGAATGAAAAAGTAAAGCTCAATGATTGCATAGGTTGAACATTTAATCACCCAATTTGAAGTCACCTTCTTGGCCAGATCTTTTATCCAATTATAAAATGAATTGATAGTTTAATCTAAGAAAGTAAATAATAGAACATGAAAGGAAACTAAATAACTATGAGCTCTTGCTTCAAACTTAATCCAATTGGAAAATACATAAATATTTCCTATTGAAATGTTTTTAGAAAAGCAAAGATTACATAGTCATTCGAAAACTAATATTAAGAAAGAAAATGAACTTTAATATAAAAAAGAAATTAAATCTCACAATCATTAGATGGCCATTCTGATGGTGTATGAGGATGGAAAGTGAAGAAGCTCCAAATTCTCTATTAAAAACATGAGCATTTCTCCAACTTTACACATGCCTTTCAAAGGAGAAGGCTCTCCTATTTATACAAAAGCATAAGAAGCTACCCCATTTAACAAAGATCCATTAAAATCTCATATAGTTATGACCAAGTAGCTCATAATGAGACACATATCCCCTATGTTTCTCATAGAGTTCTAATCCAAATAAGAAATGACGAGACACCTCATAGAGTTACAATCCAAATCGGACACATATCCTTCTTTGACTTTTATCCAAATCTCCTTTAAAGGGAATTCAAATTTGAGCATTTTAGGCCACATAAGGGTGCCTTGGAAGCTTCCAAATGACCTACACATGTCATGAAACTCAAGCCACATATATAGATACATGAAACCATGTTAATTTCCTAGTTTTTAATCATAAATTCACTTTAAACACATAAAATAAACAACTTTGGTAAATAAGAACCATAACCCATATATTTATGAAAATGGTAGCTAATGAAAGGTTATATGGTTATGGAGTTGCGACATGTGAGTGAAATGGCGGAAATAAAGGTGAAAGTGGATGTCATTTTGAAGACATTTTGGAAGCCCAACACCCATCCTCTAGTACCGATTACACTGACTAATTTACTTTTTCACATCTTGATGAAGAGTGGGCCAATAATAGCTCGCTTGTAACAACTTGAATGTTGTCCCCTTTGATGCAAAGTGACCTCCACAAGGCCCATCATGACAGGTCAGAAGGATGTCAAAAACTTTCTCTTCCCTTACACACCTTCTCAAGATTTGATTTGGGCCAAGTTTGAAAAGATTGCCCCTAATCTAGGTGAAGGGGGTACTTTTCCTGACTATCTTGCTCTTTTATTTGGAGGGAAAGTTTGGTGGGAACTGTGATGATACCAAACAATTTTCTATATCAGCAAACCATGGGGAGAGAATAGAAATAGCAAACAAATGCTTGTCTGGTAACTAGTCATCCACCATTCCTTCTTCACCTACAGGTAGATTCATCCTAGATATAAAGTCTGCAAAAACATTTTCCTTACCAGGCTTATCAACAATAGTTAGATCAAACTTTTGTAATAAAAGTAACCATCTTATAATTCTAGCATTCACATCTGGTTTGTTCATTAAATATTTGATTACAGCATGATCAGTATGCACAAATGTTTGGTATCCTGTAATGTAATGCTTAAATTTGTTTAATGAGTGCACAATAGCCAGGAGTTCCTTTTTAGTCACAGTATAATTTAGCTTAGCCTTTGACAGGTTCTTACTGATAAAATAAATGGAATAGGGAAATTTCTCCCATACCTGACCTAAGGTTTCCCCTATGGCTTTGTGTGAGGCAACAACATGAATATGAAAATGCAGGGCCCAGTTTGGGCCTCGAAGAATTGGTGTAGGGATTAACTTACCCTTTTAAAATGTCTAAGGCCTCTTGACATCTTTTTGACCATATAAACTCAGAATCTTTGGCCAACAACCCAAATAAAGGAGAGGCCAACTTGCTAAAGTCTTTTATGAACCTTCGGTAGTATCCAACTAACCCCAAGAAACTCCTCACATCCCTCTGTTTTTGTGGAGGTTGGACCCTTTGGATGATTGCTATTTTGTTTGGGGCCACATGCAGTCCTTGCTGAGATATTGAATGACCTAGCACAGTCCCTTCATTCATCAAGAATTCACATTTTTTTGGACTTAGAGACAGGCTCATTTCAAAGCATTTGTGAAATACTTTGCCTAGGTTAGTAAGGGCTTCTTGAAAATCACAACCATAAAGTGTAAAATCATCCATATAAATTTCCACCACATCATGTACTGATTAAGCAAAAACACTCAAGACTGCTCTCTGGAAAGTGGCAAGAGCATTGCATAGGCCAAAAGGAAGGACCCTATAGGAAAAAGCACCCCAAGGATAGGTGAATGTGGTCTTATCTTGGTCATATGGGTAGATTTGGATTTGGTTGTACCCATTGAATCCATCTAGGAAATAAAATTACTTCTGCCCTATCAGGCCATCTAGCACTTCGTCAATGAGGGGTAGGGGAAATGATACTTCTTTGTGGCTTTATTTAACTCCATGTAATTGACACAAATCCTCCACTTACCATTTTTCTTGGGAACTAACACTAAAGGAGAGACCCACTCACAATCGGATATAGGGAAAATGAATCCTGCATCTAGTAGTTTTTTCAGTTCTTCTTTGACTATATCGTTAAGAGCTGGATTCATCCTCCTTTGTGGTTGTCAGAGTGGCTTGCAACCTTCTTTGATGTATATGTAGTGAGTACACACTAAGGGGTGTACTCCCTTAATTTCCTTGTAACTCCAAGTGAAGGCTTCTAGGTTTTCTCCCAAAATGTTGCATAGCTTTTCCTCTTCGAGAGTGGAAAGAGATGGATTAATTTTCAAAGTTTTCTCTGGGCCAAATTCTATGGTTTTTACATGGAATGCGTCAAAATTGGCCAAGAATAAGTCAATTGGATGAATAAAGTTGGGTTGAATCAGCATATAACAACAAACTCAAATATGAAAGTATCAGGGTCATCTATGGTCAGGCCATGGAAATGAGGTAGAGTAGAGGGACTTATATTATTCATATTAGTGTTCCCATTGGTTTCCTTGGTTGGGAAGGCACCTTCAATTCTCTCTCTATTTCCTCTGTCATTTTGATTTTCAGCCATTAGTTCAGTAGGAATGGGTTCCTCTTCTTCTTCTTCCCCTATAGGTTCTTCAAATATGTCAGGTTTCTCACCTAAAGGTTCCTCTAGTTCACAGTCACCAAGGAAGGGAGAAGGTTGGCTGTTGGATGCAGTGGGGGTATTTGGCAAGAATTTCCCTACATTGTACCTATTCCTACAAGGCATGAAAGGAGATTTTTTGGGTTGGATTTTATAAGATTTTTTTTGAAGTGGAAAGTACTTTGCAGAAATGAAATTGCTGATTGAATGAAAACTACTAACAGGAAAAAAGGTTACTTGCTAAATTGAAATTCTACTTGTAGAATGGAAAGGAAAGTAGATAATGAAAAATAAAGAAAAGGAAGCTAGTATATTAATTTTTCCGAAATAAAGAAATGGTAGAACATTGAAGACTAGAAATAGAAGAAAAGAAAGCAGAGTAGAAATAGAAGAAAAGAAAGCAGTAATCACATTCTACTCAGACACCTCCTTGGCAATGGTGCCAAAAAGTGATGAGTGCTAGTATTGCAGCAAGGATGCTACAACTCCTAGGCTACCAACCCTACTTATCAACCTGAGGTTCATACAAACTTGGAGGTGACAGTGCTATATACACAAGTAGAAGTGAAGGTCTTGCTGGTTGTCACTGTTCATCTGGCAAGAGACCCCAGGCGTTCCAAGCTAGACTTATATAGGGTCAGAAAAAGCTTGATTCTTTGATGGAAGAAGAGAAAAACTATTCTAAGAGAGTTACTCTATTGCAGTAATGAAGAAAACAACATGTAATTCTAAATCACACCATATCCTAATTAACCATTTAAACAGCTATGCTAGGTAGAATTTCTAGATCAACACTATCCTAATGTTGCTATATAAGTTATAGAAGTAAAGAGAATCAAACCAAAGTAATGTGTAAGAAAGGAAACTAAACTAAATCTATTTTCACTCTTTTTTTGTTTTTTTGGTAAAATCAAGCATGCAATTTAAGTGTTCTTGTAGACGTGACAGGCAGATGGAAGGTGGTTGAGGATGGATAGAAGGTCTATGGAGTGGTAGCGTTTATATGATACGCAGAACAAAGTTCAGGAAGGAGTCAAGTGGAAGATAAATCGAATATTGAAATAATTGAAAGGAAGACGTAATGAAGCAACAGTGCACAGGAACCATTGGATCAATGGAGAACAATATTAACGGGAGATGAGTGACGGAGATCTTATCACATGAGATTACATGAATAGATGGATGAATAGGAGTATCGAGAGATGAATGACGGAGATATTATCGCATGGGATTAAGTGAATATATGGATCGATCAATCAATGAACATGATTAATGAAAGATGAGCGATGGAGATGTTATCACAAAGACTAAGTGAATAGATAAATGGACCACATCAAGTCACGTGTCGACAGAAGGGGAACAATGTGTGGAATGATGGAGCGGTCTTCGTTGGTGGTAAGAAGTTTCTCACGCGCCCTCAAAGCTGTAAGATGTATTTCTATATTTCACGTGATTAGCCTAAGTGAGTGACACGTAGCACATAAAAACCACTTTTCTCGTGTGCTCTCGATCGGATATCGACCGTGAAAGAATTTGCGTGAGATTGCGTGATAGCCATTGGATCATGCGGGATTGATCAACGATGGAGATCAACCAACCTAGTTGGCGATCAGGTGATGCGATAGTTGTTGGTGGATATTTGGAGTGCCTAAAGTCAAACATTGAAATGAATATGTGACACGTAGTTAACGATGATTGGTCAGGTTTGTTATGGATCAGATGGTAAGGAGATATAAGGGTATAATCTTGTTAAGATGTGATTTATTGGCTTCTACGTATATTACACATGAAGAAAGTGCTGAAGGAAATGAGAATATGAGTGAGATCTTATTACAGAAAGATAACAATGAAATGACCCAAGTAATGAATCAAGACGAAAAACTCCAAAGCTCATGCGAAAACTGGGGTTGCTGAAAGGACTTTTCCCCAAGTCATGGTCCTAGAGGGAGGAGGTGAGGTTGAGACACCTGATGACATCCTTATGGGGATCTTTTTCTCCTTTCTAACCTGCTAATTGAAAGAAGGCACAAACGGAAGCAAACTAAAACACAACCAATCTATGCTACATTGTTGTAATGGAAATGAAACTACTTAAGCAAATGAACAATTAAACCATGAATCTATGCTAGAATACATGTACAATAAAGAGGAGCCTTAGCTGCTAGGGTTGGACCCTAACCCAAGAGCTTTAGCCCTCTAAGTTAACTCAATGCTGGCTCAAAACAAAACTCATTCTTATTATCAAAACAATTGATTACATCAAAAACTGTCACAAGTCTCACAGCTCGAAAATAGAGTAAAGTTTTACAATCAAAACTATGAATCCTACTAAGGTCCTATGCCTCTCTACTTATACCTTTGAATTCTCCAACGAATTGCTTAAAATTAGGGAGGCTTGGCTGCCAAACTCGAGATAAACTAGTGCTTTGACTTTCACTTTCTTGGCTGCCTTCTAGTCCTCATGATTTGGCTGTTTTTACTCCAATCTGATGGAGGAATACTCGAATGGAGGGGTAGTAAACGAGGAGGATTTCCATCCTATAATTCCTCTCCCTTGTCCCATTCGAGTTTTTACCAAGGTCTTTACCAAAATTCCTTTCTTTTGTCCTTTAATCCTGCGTTAAATGCATATTAGACCACAAAGTAAAATATCTAACTCTAACTCATCTCATAGACAAAATATAATCGCAAGTATGCAATAAGTTGTCAGAATAATTGGTTTGACTAAGCTAGGAGGTGAATTAAGGCCCATATAATTACCTAATGATGAGGCTCATCAATTTTCCCATACAATTTGGATTTGATTTGCTTGGTTATTCGATGAATTATAATTCTGTATAGTAAATCTGTAACATCCTGTAGTAAAACAAGGGATCTTGTAGGAGAACTAGGGGATCCTGTATGAGAACTAGTACATCCTGTAAAAAATCCTGTAGTGACCTATTTCGAGCCCGAATTGAGAAAAATCGTCATTGAAGCTAGGATTAGGCCCCTACTTGACCTCCAAGCCATCAAGACCATTTTAATGCTCTTCCTCCATACTTGTCTCCTATGCCAAAGAACAAATGAGGATTAGAATTTGCATTTATAAAACAAAAAGATTAAAAAAAGAGTTGTTTTTGTAGGAATTTACAGGGTAACTTCCTCAGACAGAACACCAAAAGGACACCGCTCACAAACAGATCATAGATCAATACACCAGTATTTTGATGTGGTTAAAACCCTCAAAGAGGGAAACAGTCCACGGCCTGAGCCAATGCGGCCAATTCAGGAAATTTATTAATAAAAGAATGAAAATTTACATAAGCTTCTCTCGTGAACGGTTAACCTACAAATCACCCTCCATGCGCTTTAAATAGAATTCATGGACCAATCAGGTGTCAAGCCACGGATCAAGTGTCAGTAATACCGAGGAGAGAATGAACCATCAGATTGCTACATATTGTGACCATTGGATTGTAAGTTACAAATGTACATAGTAAAGAAACACACTTTACCTAACTCTATACTAGACCAAGTTATACTTAACTATTCCTATGTGTCGGAATATCCTAACACACCACAACAATTGGAAGAAAAAAGAGAAAAAGGGCTTTGTTACAATTGTGATAGCAAATGCACTAAAGGTCATAAGTTTGCTGAGAATAAATTATTTTACATAGAGTATGAAGAGGAAGAAGGAAAGGATCAAGAAACATCAAAAGAAGAGGATATACACCAAGACCCAACCCCAGAGAAAGAAGAAATGAATCAGACCATATCTTGTAAAGCATTAGCAAGAATTACCACTCCTCAAACTCTCAAGATAGAAGGACATATCAAGAAGAAAAAGGCGCAAGAAGTGAAAGATCATATCGAGAAAGAAAAAATTAATCCAACCATATCTTGTAATGCATTGGCTGGAATTACCACTCCTCAAACTATTAATATAGAAGGACATATCCAGAAGAAAAATGTTCAAGAAGTGAAAGATCACATCAAGCATCAAGAAATGAATCTGACCATATCTTGTAGAGCATTGGAAGAGATTACCACTCCTCAAACTCTAAAGATAGAAGGACATGTCAAAAAGAAAAAGGTTCAAGCAGTGAAAGATCACATTGAGCATCAACAACAAGTTCTCCAACTTTTAAAGGATAATGCCACTTTGGTGTAGAATCGAATGAAACAATAGGTAGATCAACATCATAGTGAAAAAAGTTTTGATGTAGGTGATTGGGTATTTTTATGGCGACATCTCAAGGAAGCTATTTATGAAAAGGAAATGTTGGCAATACTACATGCACTTAAGAAATGGCGACCTTACCGAATGGGAAGACACTTCAAGGTAAAAATGGATCATTATAGTCTTAAATACTTTTTAGAACAACTATTATCTTTAGAAGAACAAAAAAAATGTGTCACAAATATGTTGGGTTATGACTTTAACATCATCTATAGAAAATGGAAGCAAAATTTTGTTGCAGATGCACTCTCAAGAACGGATGAGGATGTGGAAGCATCGTTTTGTGTTATTTCTAATATCCAACCAGATTGGATAAATGAAGTAAGGAATGAATGGAAGAAGGATGAAGAAGTATGGCCACTTATTCAAAAGTTGCAAAAGATCCCAATTCAAACAATATTGCCAGAACTTGAAGAGGAAGGAAAAATCATATTAGAACCTAGAGCAGTCACAGAAACAAAAATCTGACAACTAGGAAATCGATCAATTTCAGAGTATCTCATCAAGTGGAAGAACTTTCCCGCTAAAGATTCCACACGGGAGGACAAAAATTTTATACAAAAGCATCAAAAACTACTCAAGCGTTGAGGACAACACTTTTTGAAGGAGAGGGGCATGTTAGGCCCCTAAACTACTAGTGTAACCCCTTATTGTTATTAGTACAACCCCCCTTATTATATTGTTGTACCCATGTAGTCCCCAATTGTTACTATTGTGCCTCGTAGAAGCCCACTATTGTTATTATTATGCCCTTACATTATTATTGTTATGTCAGCTCTGATTATATTATGACCCCTTAGACTCCTATATATAGAAAGGAGGTATTTTCATTTGTATCATCCAAGAATTGTTCATTTGTGTAATGTAAAGGGGGTTGCCCCCTCGAAGAGGTTGAATTCTAAGGCATTGATCTATCTTTCTATCTTTTTGTGAGCTGGTTTCATAACAAAATTAAACCATAAAATTCAAGAATGTCTGCGACTAAAATATCAATGACTTGACATACCCTTGGATTCGATGAGGGCCTTATGGTCACTTGATTTAGTTCACCAATTACTTCAACCTACGATCGGTCTAGCTGAACTATGCATACTGCAGATTTTTGAGGTTGGATGTTTAACTTTGCACAAATTGTTTTAGGCAAAATATTAGATGAAGCACCTGAATCTACCAAACAATTATGAACATTTTTATTGAAAATTTGGTAAGGAGGAATGGAGGAGTATTGGATTTTGGCCTACCTCCAATTAAAGCAATATCATTTGGGTCAACTTTATTTTCCATACTAGTTGGAGGTCTTCCCATTTCATGAGAAGCTTGCAAGATTACAGCGGCAGGAAGAGGTGCAACGGGTACTGCATGTAACTCTTTCAAAAGTAATTTCTGTTGGTGTTTTAATTTGCTCAGTTCATGAAAAGTAATGCTGACCCTAGTCTTTTTCATGTCTTCAATGATATTATACTCCATCTCATCAAAAACTATCAGTGTTTTAGTTGGAGTTGATGAATCGGATTGGACTGGGCTTGTCTGAGTTGCTTTTGGTGATGATTTCTTATCTGCGACTTTATCCTTGGAAACAGAGCTTGCGCTCTTTTGTTTAGAACTGGGTTGTGGAGGATCAAGTTGATTTCTACTCCTGGTACTGACTGGTAATGCCTCTTGATCCTCTTCGTCTGGAAGAATGAAGTCCCACATTCCCTGTAGTTCTGCAACCTTATCTTCATCAATAGGTTCTTCATTGGAAACTTCCTCTTCTTCCCCTTCAGATTCTGCATTTTTTATAGCGTTAGGAGGCTTTGGATTAGTTGAAGGGTTTTTTTCTATAAGGCTTGTAAGGTTTCTTAGAAGAAGTCTCTGCTACTTGTCTTTTAATGTTAACCATTTCATTAGACATGGTTTTTAAAACTTTCTGCAATCCTTCTAAAGCAAATGGGTCCTTTAATTTCTTTTTCTTAGGGTCATCTTTAAAATTAACCTTCTTAGATTTTCTTTCATCAACAGTGTTTTTCTTTTCTAAATCTAAGATGCGCTTTTCTACCGCTTTTGCTTCCTTCATGTTTTTGGCCAATGTTGTCTTGGCAGCCCCATCAACAAAGATTGCTATGTTCGATGGTAAAGCAGATATGTACCATTCACTTCGAACTTCTTCGCTAGGCTTGGAAGCGGTAGGGATTTTATTCAAAAGTTTGTTGAAACACGAGTTAAAATCTTTGATAGGTTCTCTCGATTTAGTCTTAAGATTCAATAGATCATTGATCAATGTTGTTGTAGACCTATCATCTCCAAACTTTGTCAAGAATTGCTCTTGAAAAATGTTCCAACTAGTAATGGATCCTGATGGTAATGAAAAATACCAGGACCCAGCTACTGCTTGTAAAGTATAAGGAAAAAGTCTAACAATAGCGTCTTCATTTGTAACTTCATTTAAATTTATTGATAACATAAAATTATCTATGTGTTCTTCTGCTAGCATGCCTGCTTCAAGGTTAAACTTGGGCAACCATTTCTCGGGATGGGCTGGTAATTGACTCAAGGGCGCAGGCATTGAGACTACCCCTGAATTATTCCATGGGTTCTAAGCCATCGTTGAACTACTAACAGAGGAAAGCGCAAATGAAGTTCCTTGTGGTAGGGATGAGGATGTCAAATTTCTAGTACTCTGTTGAATGCAATATGAAGTGGAGGGGTGGATGGTTGAATTTGCAATGGAGAAGATGGAATGGATGTTGATGATGAAAGATTCTCACTGTCAGACCCTTGAGGTGTCTTCCTTTCTCTTTTCCTTCTAGGCAGATGTAATTCAGTTGGTTTAATACCAAATTTTTCACTCTATAATCTGGTAAGAGGATGTGAAGGATTGTATTGCGAAGTCACACTACCTTGAGATAAATCCGATTTTTGCGGTGATATCGAAAATCCTTGAAGTTTATGGATCAAAGACTCAACTTCAAGGGGTTCAATAGTAGATCTATCTGAAATGTTCGGGTTTGTGGCAATGGGTGTTGTTTTCTCAACTTCTCGCTTAATATTTAAAGGCTCGGAGTGTGATGGAGAAGTCGGGGGAGATGTCGAGGGCAATTTACTCTCATAATGGTTTTTAGATTTAGATTTACTAGTCATTCACAGTTCGTGCCCTCCCTCTAGTGCCAAATATGTTAAAGCCCTGACAATCAGGTCTACAACAAGGGGGATACCCACCCGGTCTGGACCTTGAAAGCAACTCCTTTTCTATTTGGGATAGTGGGTCCGACTGGGGATAATGGGACCAATTTCCCAATTTGTTTGTGATGATGCTAAGAAATGATGTTTTCCTTTCTAAAAAATTTCTAAATAAAATGCTTTTAATCTAAATCTAATCTATAACATCCAATTTTATTCTAATGAATGTAAACATCTAATTCTAAAACTATCCCGGGATTAACTCTTCACTTATGCAATCTAAAATAGTTTCTAACAGCAACCGATAATAAAGATCATTCAATTTCTACGAGAAAAGAATTCATTAAAAGTGAATTGTTTCGTATAAGAAATTAGCTGAAACAATTGTGAGAAGCATATCGCATAATAAGTTATTAATATACTCAGCATAAACAGAATAGTTACCACCGTACAATAGTGCCAAATGATAACTTAAACATTCAAGCTTTTATATATAAAGAACTGAACATAACATATATACTTGACGCATAAGCAGAAATCATTAAGAGATAAAAGTACCATTGATAATAAGTCCTACTAATGAGCTTCAGCAATATAGATTTATCTTCTCATAATTCAATATCTACTAAGAGTACAGAAGTGCATTTCAGTAGCAAACATTAAACACGGATATCAATAAATCTCGTTCCATTCATTCATCAAAACCTCCTCAGAGGGTGCATAAGTGCATGTTCTGAAGAAACATTTTTGACAAATTTCTAGACCCCTCTCTAAATGCATGAGAGGAGTTTAAATACTACTAACTAAATACTAAAAATATTTTATTACAAAAATATAGGAGGATATTTAAATGACCATCCTCATCTAAGGCAAAAATAAATCAAAATAAAACTAAAACTGTATCTAAAAATTAACTATGCATGTGTTCTCTTAGATCGCAAGCATTTAGCATCAACTTGAGGAGTGTTGGTTGTTCGACCTCCGATTTTAGTTGTCCTGCGAAAACAGAATCAGCAAGCGCTGGTGCTATCTTCTCGGCGGAATTTGTAAGGCATTTCAGAGTCATACACTGACTGTGCGGTTTCACCAAGTGTTGCCAGTAAGTATCCCAATTTAACTTGGTTAACTTTTTTATTGAATCTGCCTTTTCTTCAGCTTTCTGTCTCCAATTTGTCTACAGTTGTTGTGCTTTTGGGAGAAATCCTGGAGTGGTTTCTGATATCAGGTTGGCTCTGTGTAGATTTTCATTGACACAGACAATGACATTGCTTGTTGTTGTCGCTGCTTCTTCCGTTGCCTGTTCTACGTTTTTTATCTATGCATCCCACTTGTTGAACAGCATTTCTTTGTGGGGTCATTGACCTTGAACAACCCTTCTTTCTTGCCTTCCTTTGATTCCTTCCAATTCAGCTAATCTGAAACTTTCTTATTAATTAAATCATAATCAAGTCACAAATCGACGACTTGACTTGTGATTTTGTCGCTCATCTCGCAGTGAGAGTTCCATTGCGATATTCTTTGGCAAAGTGTCTCTTATTGTTGCAAAAGTTAATCATTCAAGGCAAGGGCTTCTATGATAAATTCTGTAACTTTGGGGTCCTCTTTGTGCTTTTCTATTGTGGCCTGTAATTGCTGCTCTTTTTCGGCCAGACTGCTTTGATAACCTATCTGCATTTGTTGAAAGTCCTGTTGTAATTTTTCCAATTTTTCTTCTTCTTCGCAGCTAGTGCTGGCCTACTGTAACTGTTGCTGCAAAATAGGATTTTATCCTCTTTATCCTTAAGCAATAGTTGTACTTCAGATGCTTTATCAATAGTAGCAGAAGCATAATCTCCTGCGATCTGGGATAACTTAGTCAGGTTTTCTGTCGTATTAGTGGTAGGGTCTCGCCAAAGGACATCCAGCTGCTCTGCCTCAGGTGAGAGCACGCTATTTAGTTTTCATTTCTTTCTCTGTCTCCTAACCACCACTTTGTGCTGGGGACTGTAAAACACATCTAGAGGAGGGATTTCTTCTATCTCCAGCATGATTTCAGATGATGGAGCTATGGGAATGTGCTCAATTTCTGGAGCATTGGCAACTGTTTCAATGACCATTTCGGTCATTGTCTGTGCTGGATTCCTTGTTGTCTCAATGTTTTGCTCCTCGGTGTTGATCAATTCATTAAATATTTCCTACACTTTCTCCAGCACTGTTCTTAATGGCTTTGTTGGCTGGATGAGGAGAGGTGGAACTTCCACCTGTGTTGGCGACAACACTTACTGTTTTGGATTTTCTTTAGATTGGGCAGTATCCCTGATTGATCCTTCACTTTTATTGTGGTCGCTCTCTGACCATCTAGACCGTTTTGGCGATTCTCTTCCAAACTTAGATTTAGACTTGTATGGCCCCAAGCTTCCACTTATACTGATGTTAGGAGTGGTTTCCCTTATTGGTTCTAAGCACAACTTTTCCAAGGGAAGATTTTCCAATCTTCGTTCTATATAGAGTTTAAACTCTTGGAATTTTGTTGGGCCAAACTGGATTTGGCCCATGTGTAAGATGTCTCTAAGTGTGCTCTTCTGCTGGAAGATGTCATCGAAGAGATCATCTTCCTTAGTGAACACCTTTATTTTAACAGCCGTAGTAAAATTCTTTATTACATCAAAGGGATCAAACTGTCTCCCTAGGAATTTAAAAAATCGTAGACTCAACATGTTGTCTACTTCTCTGAAAGCATGACCTAGATCAAACAATGCAAAAGCCCCACAGGCCATACGGAATTGCGGCCAGATTGTGTTTTTCTTATCTTAGTTCTTTGCTCATTCTTCCAAGCCCACAAGCTTGGTAGGCTATTTCACGGGCCATTAGCTTGTTAGGAACATACAAGGGAAGTACATGAGGGGAAACAATGCTTCCGAATACTCTGATGTAAGTGAAAAATTTTTCCCTGAACCATCTTCCGACAGGGAGAATATCAATTTCGGCCTCAGGAGAAAATCTTGGGGCATCTTTATTATTTTGTGAATGGGTAGCATAACTCCATGGAAAATTCTATAAAAATATGGGTAAAGTTAGAATCCCACGGTTCTTTATAGTAGACTTGAATGGGCAAGGGATTCTGTACCGTCCATTTCCAACCCATGAGAGGAAATCTAGAAACAAAACATATAGCATCCATGACATAAGTAGCTAAAAAGAAAGGAGGATAAATCCTCTGAGAGGGAGTCCTTTTAGACCGATAATTCCAAATAGCGAAGGTTATGTTATCAAACAATATTTGAGCCTAGTACATAATAGTGGCGTTGGTAGCCGCATCCAGTAGGGGTAGCCACTCGAATGAAAATTTATTGATATCAGGTTTTCCAAATAACCTACATAGCATTGCAATAGTGAAATAGTACGGAGAGGAGAGGGAACCAGTACTGTACATACCATGTTTATCTTTCCTTAAAGGCTCTTCCTTTGCTGACCAGCTTTTGGTGCATTCCTCCAAATCTTCGTTTTCTTTGGCCAATTTCTCCACGAATTATTTGTTATAACTAGCCTGCGGCTCTGGTAAATGATACATGCGTCTTAAATTTTGTGGGGTGGATGACCCAATAACCTCTTGGTTCTGCGACTTGAATTACCTGTCTGTTATATCAACGTCATCTATCACCCATTTAACCATATCTGTATAGGGAAGTATTTTAGGCCTTGCTGCTATACGGTGTAGGAATGAGCACGCAAGCTCTGGGAGTGATGCTTCGAATGACCCGCGTGCATTTGTCGTAACTGTAACTTCCATGACTCTTGGGTTTTCTTCCTCTAGCAGACTATGCATGCCTTCCCAAGTAGATATGCCTGCTTCTCTAGTACAGGTGGTGTCTGTGAATAAGGGCGTCATCTCTGTTTTCTTAGTAATCGAAGCTTTTCCCTTCTTTCCCATTACGTTATGCACACTGCTCTATATATTGTTCTGCGTACTGCTCCTATAAGTTAACAAATAGAGAACTAAGACATAATGACAAAGACAACGAATGATGGTAAGTAATAAGGTGACAGGAAAGCTCTTAATTTCAAAATCATATCGAATATATCACCCTACGTGAAATAACTTTTCACTCAGATCTAAATCCTTTCTCATAAATAACCATCAATAAAGCACTAAGTTGACATTAATGCCCATAACTCGGATATCGGATTACGAGAAACATTTCATTGAATGATAAGCCCTTTTGATCTGCGATAAAGCGATTTTGCGCTTTGCTTGCGCAATATCGCTAATCATTTTTGTTAACAATCATTTGTTTCATTATGCAACTGCGAGAGGCGATTTGCAACATGCTTTATCACACATTGAAGGATCGAGATGTTTTATCCTAGTTGGTGTTGCGATATGTGAAATCCGTGAGATGTGATGAGTCTGTATGGCGCGTGATCTCGCATCATGGCGTTTTCGCAATTCCGAAAGTTTCTTTATATGATGTCCTCCTTTACCCTTTTGCGATGTGATGTTCATTATTAAGAGAATGATTTTATTGAAACTTATCATAATACTTAAGATTTTTCGTTTGCAGATGTTTTTCCTAAGTTTATGATAGTGTGCTTTATTCAAAGGGAATTACAAGTGCTAGTTTTTTTTTTTATTTTTTAGAAGGGTCCCCATTTATTTAGTGTTATTACTAATACTAAATAAAAAGGGGGGTTGTTGCTGGCCACAATAGGTTCTAAAGAAATATGGCGAATGGAACATGTGTCCCAAATTTATGGTCCGTAACAAGCTCACTATCAAATACAAATTTCCTATCCCAGTAGTTGATGATCTGCTTGATGAACTACATGGTGCCAAAAAATTTACCAAGTTGGACCTCAGCTCAGGCTATCACTAAATATAGATGAAGGAAGTTGACATTCCCAAGACAACCTTCCAAACTCATGAAGGACATTATGAATTCTTGGTCATGCCATTTGGTCTCTGTAATGCCCCATCCACTTTTTAGAGCCTCATGAACCACCTTCTGAAACCATATCTCAAAAAATTCATCCTGGTTTTTTTTAATGACATTCCCATCTACAACATGGGACACTCATCTTCAGCATGTTGACTAGGTTTTACAATTACTTCAAGATCATAAACTATTTTTCAATTATCCAAGTGTTCCTTTAGAAAGGAAGAAGTAGAGTATTTGGGACACATTGTGGGTCATGAAGGAGTGAGGGTTGATTCAAAAATGATTCAGGCAATGCAAGATTGGCCACAACCAAAAACCTTGAAGAGTTTAAGGGGATTCTTGGGTTTCACATGCTACTATCGCAAATTTTTCCGCAATTATGGACGCATTGTTTGACCCCTTACTAATCTTCTCAAGAAAAACTCATTTCTCTGGACTAAGGCATCTCAGCAAGCCTTATTGCTCTCAAACAAGCCATGTGATCCACTCCAGTATTGGCCCTACCAGAATTTACAAAACCTTTTGTGATTGAATGTGATGCTTTAGGTATGGGCATTGGTGTAGTATTGATGTAGGAAGGTAGATAATTGGCTTTAATGAGTCAACAACTCAATGGCAAGCATCTAGGTAAGTATACATATGAGAAAGAACTTATGGCCATCTTACATGAAATAGACACTTGGAGGCCATACTTACATTTCTAAATCCGCATTGATGATCATAGCCTAAATTATTTCCTCAACCAGTGTCTATCATCACCACAGCAAAATACATGGTTCACAAAAATGTTGGGATACGATTATGATATAATTAACAAGAAGGGTTGTGAAAATGTAGTGGTTGACGCCCTATCACACAAATTTGAGGATGATGCACCCTTTTATCCCTCTCCGTACCCATACAAGATTGGCTTGAAGAAGCCCATCATGAATGGTTCTCCCACCCCTCTTTGTCCTAGTTCATTAATATATTACAAGCATCTCCTAATTCCTCAGAGGACTACTCTTGGATGGTTGAGGTTCTTCGCTATAAGGGTCGGGTAGTGCTATATCTTACCTCCACCCTCAAAACCCACTTCTTCAAAGAGCTACACTCCTCTCTGATCGTAGGACATTTAGGCTCTTAGAAGATTTATTCATGAGCATGTCGCTCTTTCTTTTGGACCAACATGAAGAACGAAATATTTACTTTTGTAGTTGAATGCGATGTATGCCAATGCAACAAAGGGGAAACAATCAAGCTATCGGGAACCTTACAACCCTTGCCACTCCCTGTTTCTATCTGGACAAATGTTTCCACATATTTAATTATAGGTCTCCTAAAGTCATGGAACAAATCACTCCTCATGGTGGTTGTTGACAATTTTTCCAAATATGCTCATTTTTGCACTCTACTGCACCCATTTACCCCAACAATGATGGCTCAAGTTTTCATGGACCAAATATTTAAACTACATGGCATGCCGACTTCCATTTTGTTTGATTGAGACCCCACTTTCACCAACAAATTTTGATAGGAAATTTTCAAGCTACAGGGCACAAAAATCCAACTGAGCATAGCTTATCATCCCCAAACTAATGGTCAATCAGAATCAGTCATCAAATGTTTGGAGACCTATCTATGGTGCTTCACTTCAGACAAGAATCATCAATGGGTAATGTGCTTTCCTTTAGTTGAATGGCGGTATAATACTAACTATCATGAAGCAACCAAGATGACACTATATGAGGTAGTGTATGGCCAACTACCACCTTCACCAGCTTATTATATCCCCAAATCTTCCAAAGTGCACGCAATTGATCAACTCGTGCAGAACCATGCCACCATGATCACGCATCTCAAAGATAATATACATCAAGCTTAGAATAGAATGAAGCAATATGCTCACCAACATCGTTTAAAGGGGTCATTTCAAGTAGGTGACCAGGTGTTCTTATGACTCCAACCTAGGCATCTCTCAAAGACACGGGCTACTATAAACTAGCATCAAAATTATATGAGCCTTATCAAGTACTTCAGCCTATAGGAGTAGTCGCTTATAAACTATCCCTGCCGACTACTTTAAGAGTCCACCCAGACTTCCATGTATCTTTCCTCAACAAAGTTGTGGGGAACAATTGCAGGATTCAAACAAATCTACCATAATTGGATGAGTAAGGGTCACTTTGGCTCAGTCCTGAACAAGTCCTCGATACTCCTGAAAGACATCTCTATGGCCACACAATCAAGGAAGTCCTCATCAAGTGGAAAGAAAACTCTCAAGGAGATGCAACATGGGAACCAACCACTATTCTTTAGTAGTTTCCGCAACTTCAACCTTGAGGATAAGGTTGCTTTAGATGGGGGAGGGCATGTTAGGGCCTAGTCAAAGTCATAGTGAGTTATTTAAGTTAATAAATCTCGTAAGAGGTTATCTACACTAATAATAATTATAAGTGGTTGAACCGCATTATAGAAAAGGGACCACAATTAGTTATAAACAAGCCATAGTTAATAAATAAAGTGGTTAACCTATATTATGCAAGGGACCACTAATAATTAGGGTTTTGGAGGTCTTAAAGCTATAAATAGTCTTAGATAGAAAGGGAAGAATCATGGAGTCTTATTTGAGCTATGCTTTGTTGGAGGTTTCCCCCTCGAAGAGGCAAGTGAACATTGTATTATGCTTCTGAATAATAAAATATCTTTATAGGTTGTCTCAATTAATGTGATATTTTTGTGTTTCTGGTAATATTGTTTCGTATTTCTAGCATTTTTTATTCTCACAGGTCAAGTGTTGGGGGTTGCAGTAGGAAAAATTACATTGGTGACTAGAAACTCTTGAACTATCCCTTTTGTTCCATTTATTGGGGAAATGCATGGTGCCATGGGTGTACAATGGGTGGGAGGCTATTTAGTATAAACATAATGCAATGATCATGCTCACCTCTGAATGTGTTAGTCCTTGTGGAGGTTTAAGTATGGATTGGTGGTTAATCAAGGATAATTGCATGTCATAATGAATTTGTTGAGAATATGCTCAAAGGAACGGAATGGAATTGAGCCATAATTCATGAATCCCCATTTTTAAGAAGCTTTTCCATACAATGGGAGTTGATGATCTCTAGAGAGTTGACAATAATTCCTTAGAAAGTGTAGTTATGCCTTTATTGCTAGGAACTCACCTACAAATCACAAATATAAATGGTGATTGGTCTTAATTATGGAATTAAACTTGATTTGATCATAGATTCATTTCGATATGGCAATTAATGGGTTTATTGTTGGTGGTTTACTAGCCCAAGGCTTTGGTAACCCATGGTTTTTTCCATGGAATTTAATGTAATGTAGTCAATTGAATGGCTTGGTGACTCCATTGAAAGATGCCTTTTGGCCAAGAGTAATAGACATATTACAAGTTTGTTTTCCCAATTTAAGGTTTTTGGGATAACCATGATGTTTTCCTATAATGTGATTTATTATTATTGGTCATTGATTATTATTTTTGGCATTTTATTTTTAAAAAGCAGTATCAGAGTGATCACAACCACTCCTATGCTCATTAAAAACTCTATGACATCCATGGAAAGTTAGCTAACTCAAAGCCGCCATTGTTGGATATGTGTTATATTATTTGCACAACTATCCCTATACGTTATTTGTTGCTTTGGACGTAGTAGGGGGCGGTAGTCATTGAACAAAAAATTGGGTAGTTATTTACATTCATTTTTGACGATTTTCAACACATGACTTTGGTGTTTTGCGGCACTTGGTGATTCAACCCATGTTTTTCTAATTGAGGTTATAATCTAATATAGGTTAATGGAGTAGGGGTCTTGGATGTCATATGATCCTACATATTAGTAATAAATAACAATAATAATCTAGTTTTAAGGTCACAACCAAGCTAAACACCAAATTCGTGTATGAAAGCCCCTTGTTTCGAGAACAAGAGACTTGTATCTGCACAACAATTTGAATATTGAAGTCTATAGAGGTGTACATACTCTACCCCCCTTTGGATTTGAACCCGTGACCCCTTATGAGGAATCACATGTTCTTAATTATTACGATCATTATGCTATAAATAATTAGGTTGATTAATGATCAAAATTAGAGGTGTGGCTCCAAACAATTTGTTGGTTTTCTCGGTTTGGATTTTCAAGGTAAATATTTGTATTATATATGATTTCCATTGTTTTACTTTTCTATTTATAATAACCCATGTATGCACTACATTACTGTGCAAGGCTTAAAACTTAAACCAATGTTTGTAACCACCTAACACTCGAGACAATGTCATAACCACCCATTTCAATCGCAAAGATGTGGCCTTTAAAGGAATACTCACCCATTTGAAGCCTTACATTTCCACAACAACCACCAAATTTCATATAACCTCCATTAGTAATCAAGATTTACAAGTTGTTCACGACACGGGTGTGGTAGTGTGTTTCTTGGGCTACATGTTGATGAATGGAATTATGAGTGGCATTGTTGTCAATTAAGATAATTATTTTGTAATGCTTGATGTAGCCAATCAATTTGGGGGTTTAGGGAACATAAATGCTAGTCAAGTCATGCAAGGATATATGTAGCTCAAAATCTTATATACTATATGGGATAATGTCATCAATAAATGTTTAAAACTTAACATATAATACATTAGAGGGAGTAATTCCATAAATAGATGGATGAAGGACCACTAGGGGTATAACTTCATCTTCATCATCATAAATGTCATTCGGAATGGCCATAAAAAGTATTTTTTTCCTTACATTTATGCCTAGGGGAATATTTTCATTTAGTTATTGCGTAGACCTTTAAATTGGCATTCCACAACTTTATCTCTAGTTATGTTTTGTATCTTGAGAGGTGGAGAGGACAAAGAAGTATTGGTTATGGGTTTTTTTTCTTGTGGGGGGGGGGGGATGGTGGGACAAACACAAGGAGTAAATTGGGTTTTTATTATTGAGAACTCGCCACCTTTTGGGCTTCCTAAGATCTTTGTGAGGCTTCCAACCAAGTAGTAGGATGATCCATTCAAAATCATGCATGTATCTCTTCTTTTAGATCATCGATAAAGCATTCCTTGAAAAAAGTATCAGATATGCCCTTGGTGTGGATATTCAATTAAATAAAGTGAATGTGAAATATTTTAATTTGTTAGATTGTTCAAGTTTGGTTGGTTGTCCTAAATAATAATATTTTATTTTAGAGCATGCATAGAGGTTTGAGATAGATTATTTCCAAGCAATAAATCTAAAATGGGATATCTCATGCCATTACCACCATTGTAACAATTAGGATCAACATATGGGACACCCACATGAAGTTCTACCAAGTCATATGTGATGCCATGTAGGGAAAATAATGTTCTATACAACTAACCATCCTATGGGGTTAGGCATATCAAATTTGTTGAGATTGATTATATGAAGTTTGTGCAACATATTAGCCATCTAATCATTGATAAGTGGGGTTGAGTGATGCCCACTAGGGTTGGATGATTCAACCCATTCCTTTTGATGTGGCTCATTAGGACATATATAAATTGAGGATTGTGAAGTTAGGATCCAATTTTGTATCATATAAATTTGAAAATTTGGTCAGGCAGTGACTCTAGGTTGGATATCTTATCACAAATGTCATCTAGATTTTACTAAGGATAGGATTTGTTGTGGTCTATCTTGTATAGCAACTCATCACACAAATTTTTCAAAGTGGAAACTTTACTAGAGATAGGCATATAGATACGAGTCCACAAAATATTTATTACATACCGGTATTAATGTAATTAACATTGCATCATGAGTCTTTTGAGATATATGCCTAAAGGTGGTGCTTGTGACCATTAAAAATATTGAATGAAAGTGATACCACGGTGATAAACTCAACATAAGGATTTTGTTAAGATAGGTCTCAAACAAGGGTGTGGGTAGGATTTTTTCTTGCTCCTAACGAAGTTGTACTCCTACTTGAATATTATTATGTTGATAAAATTCTTTAATTCTCAATATGATAATTTATATAGGAATTTTGAAAGCTAGTAACGAAGGAGAGGGCTTTTAGGGTAAGGGAGTGCCAAGTGGCTCTCTCATATATGTGTGGGGTCCAACATTAATACACAATCAAATATCGAAAGGAACCAACTAAGGCAGCTCAATTGTGCCCTTAGGCTTACTATTCGATTACCTAGGTGTTTGGTCAATTCAATGTCCTTGAATTTGCAACCATAAATTGTCAACCAGGGTGCGTAGACTGATGAAGTACAGGTGCATAATATGTGCTTAGAAGTTATTCATTGGGTTGTTATGTATTTGTTAAGATATAAACTCAAAATGGGGGGCAGTGTTTATCAATTGTATTAGTGTTGTAATTCCTAGGGATATTGATTAAGTTTCCTAGGAATTAATCTTTATCCAATTAGTTCGTAGATGATGTGAGAGTGATTTTTCTTATGTTAGACTGTTTGGGGTTTTTTACCTTAAATCTCTATGTTGCAGCTCCTAATTCTCTTAAGTGAAAACAGAAACCTATTTTATTAGCTATGAAGGAATACCGTTGAACTCAATTGTTTTAGGAGAGGTCCTCTCATTTGTTCAATTTCTGCTCAAACAAATTAACCCAAGCAACATCTATATTGTGACTTGAACACACTTAAATTACTCTGGATAATAAGAAAAGGAAAGAACTACGCAGTATCAAGTATAAAGCAAATTAGATAGTAGTCTAAACTAGGTGTAAATAAAATTAAAGTTATTATGCAGATAACAATTCGCTGGCAAGATCATTATGCAGCTTTGTTACACAAAACAGAGCAATTGAAGAATTAAAGGAAATCATATTGTATTTGATTAAAAACCTGCCACTGTTTGTAGGGGCCCTCCACATAGCAGTTTAGAGCTTCAAATCAACATAATGCTTGCACACAAAAACCAATTTCATTCACACGAAACTCACAGACTGTTTATAAACACATCATTCGACACGCACCCAAATAACAGTGCAACCATTAGCTTTATAGCAGGTCTCTTGGCACAACTGTATGAATATTTTAAGCCTAATATCTCTTAATCCTATCTAAACTTATATCGTTAAACCATATTTTTTCTATTTTGAAAGCAAAATGATAAGGTTTCAATTGATCTCACGTTCTATTATGTGTTAATCCAGTGGTTGACTTGAAGTTTGATCACGATCTCCTCTACTTCTTTTGGCAAACAGTTCGAGTAGATAGGATGGTATCCATGAGGGACCCATCCTCTATCCATCCGCACCTTTCGCTGCTAACCTAGAGCTCTGGAACCTCGTGAACAATGAAAACAACTACGGAATCCTAGACTAGCTACGGAAACAAACTGATTCAGCAGCCAATTATAACTTTAATTAAAACAATATGGTATATAGTTGAATATGAACAAGAAAACATACTAATGCATACCTTCATCAAAACCTGGTAGATATGTCTTTATTTAAGTGGTAAATATATATGAAAAAGAGAGGATCTTTAGGCAAAAAGGATGTCATGGTAGGACAATCTTCAGACTCTACATTCCCCCAGGCTGGAAATGTTGTATGTCCTCATGCGCTTCTTCCTTGTCTCTTGTTTGTACCTCTTGTTTGTCATCTCTTGCTTCATTGTTTTCTTCTTTTTAGAAAAGATTTCCATTCTAGGCTTCCGCATTAGAATTTTGTACTTTAAATTGATTATCTCTCTCTGCATAATTCTGTTCTCTTTCTTCAGCTTCTTTTTTTTCTTATACCACAAACTTAGATGTAGGATCAAATTTTCACTCTTGGCAATCTGTATCTCACTTTGTGCCTTCAAGGCTTGATTTTCATTTTTAAGATATTGATTCAGTGTTTTTAGTTCAAATATTTCCTGCTTCAAGATGTTTGAGGCCGATTTTTCATTCACCTGGTTGCTTCCTTCTCCAGGGATCTGTATTGTTTCCTTTGTTGTTGTCACCTTCCTTTCTAGTGACTCTATGTAGTCATAGATTTCCTGTTGTGCGGGGTCAATTCCTGAACTATGTACCAGGCTTTCTAGAGGTGAGTTGTAAGGTTGTGGTGATGATGTTGGTGACCCTTTTGGAGAATTCCCATGCTTTCAATTGACTCATCCTCTACGGGCTCAAGCTCTGTTGGAGTATTCTCTGTTGGCTCAATCTCTATTGGAGTTTTCTCTATTGGCTCCTCTTCATTTGGCTTGTTTTCCTCAAGGTTAATGTATTCTATAGTCTTTGAGGTTGTTTGTGGAATCGTGCTCAACCTCGTGCTCCTTCTTAACCCTGGGGTTTGTGTTTTCTGCACTTTCCTCCTCTTATTCTTTGATTTTTTCTTTTAGAGGAGAGGTTTTAGTTTGTGAGAATTCTTCTTTACCTAGGCTAGCTTTCTTTCTTCTAGGGTTTCCCCTTTTCACTCTGCAAAATTTTTACTATTGGCAGCTCTTCTTCTATTACCTCAGTCTGAGTTTGAGGTGCCTGTTCCTTTATCATTTCTATTGTTCTCTTTCTCCCTCTGAGGACCCTGCTCCTACTTGGTTTTCTGGGGATTTTTCCTCAAAATGGTTTCTTATTAGGAAACTCTCTTAGTCGTCTCCTATACTTCGGAGATTAAATTCGACCAATATTTTCACCAAAACATGATGATACATGGTGTTTTCTATGCATTGAATTTTCTTCTGAACATTTGTAGCCATTTTCCTTAGGCTATTCAAGAGGAAATAGGGGAGGTTCATCTGATGATCCTCAAGGAAGAGCATCATCATTCTAACATGATAAAAATACATTTGCCTAAACCTGCCCTCACAAGTGATAAACTTTTGAAGCACAAGTAATAAGTTTCTCCATTTGTTTTTAAGAGCAGAGCTTGGAATACCTTTTTTGTAGACCGTGGTGTCCATGTTCGGATTCTTGAGGAAAACCTTCCAGTCCTCGCTGTCAATCCCTTTGTTTTTAAACCATTTTTCTCCATGTCTTGGCAACTCGATGGCCTCAGTGATCATAGACTCCATTACTGTGAGTTTTATATCCCCAATTTCGTCCTCCATCCCATCGAATGAGCATGCAAATGTCTTGGTTACCTCTTTGTGGAAGTCGTTAAATTTCTCAATAAACTGCAGCCATTGTCTTCTTTGCAACAGCTCCCTAGTTTGTGGGGACCCCTCTAGGAATTGCTTCCCTGCTAGCTCAGGTTCGAACAATTACCCCCATGCCGAAGGATGCTTTGCCTTGAAGATTGGCTACCTTGACAGGAAAATGGGACTGGTAGGGTTTGCTAGCTGGCGGAAAGATGGAATGATTGTGAAAGAACATAGTGTAAGAATAGGGAAGAACGGATGGATTATCAAAAGGATTATGGGAATGAATTCGACCATTAGGTGCATTCAAACTTATGATTTGGTAATTCATTTGGGAGATTTGGCACAAGGTCGTGATATGACTTTTAGAGTTGTGGCATATGATATTTCGTTAGGCATCCATTACCCTTAGGTTATAATGATTTCACTTTAGTACTATATTTTCTTACTCATACATGCTATATAACCTTCTCTATTTTTAAATTAAAGTAGCATGTACCTTTTAATTTTCTGTTGCTGACCTTATTTATTGTCATTTAATCTCCTGCAGGTGCCTTGTTGTCAACTGTTGTTTAATCCAAATCACCAAGTATTCTTGTAGACTTCAAAATTTTTAGGCTGTAGAAATTTGTTTAGCTGCGGAAACTTGTTAAAGTTGCGGAAAGTTGTCCAAGTTGCAGAAAGTTGTTGTTTCTGCAACTTAAGAGAAAGAAAGCTTTAGTAGATGAACTTTATTGTTGATGTTTTTTTTTCTCTTTTGAAAAGAAAATTTGAAGTGCCAACGAGTTGGTTTTCACTTTAAATTTTCTGTATAAACATGCCAACAACATGTTGGTTTTCATGTTTATACAAAATTTATTACTATTTTTTTCTCTCTTTTTTTCATATTAGTGTGTGTGTGTGTGTGTGTGTGTGTGTGTGTGTGTGTGTGTGTGCATATATACACATATAATTTATTTATTATTATTATTTTTTCTTCTTATTTTTTTCTTTTTTCCCTTTTTTTTATTTGAAGAACAGTTCTGGATTACCCTGAAATATTTTAACAAATTCCTCTCTTGTTAATGGTTTCTAGTAAAGCTTGAGTCGATGTCCATTTACTAATAGAGGAGTTATTTCTTTGTCAATAGTCCTGATTCTAACTGCACCATTATCAAAGACATTCTCAACCTCATAAGGTCCAAGCCAATGGGTTTGGGCTTTTCCTTGAAATTTTTTGAATTTTGAATCAAAGAGCAATACCTAATACCCTGGATGAAACTTCCTTTCTTTAATGTACTTATCATGCCATATTGACCTCTGTTGTTGCACTAGGTTGGTCCTCTGGAAGGATTCTTTTTTTATTTCATCGAGCTCATTTAATTGTTTCATCCTTTGCTTCTAGGTTTCTGACAAGTCAAGATCTAACTGGACTTCTATCTTATAGGTATGGATCTAGAATTCTATTGGAAGTAAGACTTGCTTCCCATAAACAATTTCATAGGGAGTATGTCGTGTAGTATTCCTCCATGTATCCTATGGGCCCATAAGGCTTCTGGAAACTTTTCCACCTAGTCTTTCCTGTGTAGATGTACAGTCTTTGTAAGGATAGCCTTGATCACCTTATTTATGGACTCAACTTTTCCATTGGCTTGTGGATGGCATAAAGTTGACTTCCGATGTTTTATCTTGCATTGGTCCACAAGCTTCTACATTAGTCTGGATGTGAACTGTGTCCCTTGATCTGTTATAATTTCTCTTGGAACACCAAAATGAGTAAAAAAATTCTCAAAAATAAATGAAACTACAGTATTTTCAGTATCAAAAGGAAGTGTTTTAGCTTCTACCCATTTAGTGACATAATCAGTACATACCAGACTATACTTCTTTTGCTTTGAAGGTGCGTTGATTGGCCAACAAAATCCAGTGCCCATTTTTCAAATGGTTCGATAAGTACCTGTGGTTGTAGTGGCATCTCATTTGAAAGAGTAGGTTTGCCCATTCTCTGACAATTGTCGCATCTCTTAACATATTCCTTGGTGTCCCTGAAAATGGAAGGCCAATAATATCCTAAAAATAGGATTTTGTAAGCAGCTCTCTTGTTAGAAAAATGTCCTCCACATGGCTCATCGTGACAATATTTTAGTAACTCTGGTATTTCGTCCTCCTGAACACATCTTCTGATGATGAGGTCTGGCCCCTTCTTATATAATTCTTCATTTATCCATGATTAGGATGTGCTATTATGGACTATTCTTCTTTTTTCTCTAGGAGATAAATGAAATGGCATTTTTCCTGTGGCCAAATAGTTAGCAATATCTGCATACCAAGGTGATTTAGTAGATACTTCAAAGAGATATTCATCAAGAAATTTATCTTCTACAGTTCGATCATTGTTTTCATTTTGTATTCTAGATATAAAATCGGCAACTGTGTTCTGTTTTCCTAGTCTATCTAGAATGGTTATGTTGAATTCTTGTAAAAGTAGGAGCCATCTAATTATTCTTCCATTAGTTATTGGTTTATTCATTAGGTATCTAATGGCAAATTGGTCTGTGTGGACAAAGGTTCAATAGCCAGTTATATAATGTCTGAATTTATTAATGGCATGAGTTACATCTAAGAACTCCTTTTCGGTTACAGTATAATTTAACTCTGTAAGGGTTAAAATTTACTAGTATAATAAATGGCATAAGGAGTGAGATATTTTTGTCCTAAAACAGCTCCTAAAGATGAATTTGAAGCATCTGTTGAGATATGGAAAGGCAATTTCCAGTTAGGTCCTTTTAAGATGGGTGCTTCAGAAATTCTCTTTTTCAATGTTTCAAAGGCAACTTGACATTCGAAATCCCAACTGAATTCACAATCTTTGGTGAGTAATTTAAAGAGTGGGGATGAAATTTTTGTGAAGTTCTTTATAAATATTCTATAGTATCTGGTAAAACCAAGAAAACTTCTAACATCCTTTTGACAACTTGGCACTGATAACTTGGAAATGACTTCCATTTTAGATGAGTCTACCTTAATTCCATCTCCAAAAATATGGTGACCTAAAACAATTCCCTCATTAAACATCATGAGACTTTTTTCATGGCTTAGTGAGAGGTTTGTTTATTGACATCTTATTAAGACTTTTTCCAGGTTTTCTAGTGCTTCATTGAAAGAATCCCATAGACTGTGAAATCATCCATGTACACCTCCACACAATCATGGATAAGGTTAGAGAAAATACCAAGGACTACCCTTTGGAATGTTGTTGGAGCATTACATAACCCAAAGGGAAGTACCTGGTAAGCATAACTTCCCCATGGACAAGTGAATGTGGTTTTATCATGATCTTCAGGGGCCACCTGAATATGGTTGTATCCACTGAACCCATCAAAGAAGGAAAAATATTTTTTTCCTGCTAAAGTATCTAAGACATGGTCTATGAAAGGTAACAGAAAGTGGTCTTTTAATGTTGTTTTATTCAACGCCCTGTAATTGATGCGTAGTCTCCATTTTCCATTCCTTTTAAGGACGATCACTAGGGGTGAAACCCATTGACTATCAGATATTGGATAGATGACATTTACATTTAATAATTTCTGTAATTCTTCCTTAACAATTTCTTTTAGATTTGGGTTCATTCTTCGTTGAGGTTGTCTAACTGGTCTTGCATTTTGTTCAATGTAGATATGATGTATGAAAGTTTTAGGATCAATCCCTCTCATGTCAGTGTATTCCCATGCAAAAGCAGAAGAATGTTTCTGTAAAATTTCTATCAAATGTTTCTTTTGCATATCTTCCAAATTTTCATTGACATTCAAGGTTTTTCCTGGAAAGATTTCTATCGAGGAATTCCCAAATTTTTCCATGGACAGCATTGATACTTGTTTAGATGTGAGATATTCATTTCGACTACACTCATAATGTGAGGAAGATTCATTATTTTCTAGTAAATTCAAAATTTTGTCTTCCTCTTTTACTTGTTCAGTGACAGAAATAGGTTGTATATCTTCTCCATCTTCTATCCATTCTTCAATTTCTATATCTATTGTTGTTCTTGCAGGGGGTATAATGTAAATTTCTTTGTAGAATTTCCATCTGAGATAAACATATCACCTGACCTACAGTCGATAAAAGCATCTGTTGTAGCCAACCAAGTCCTTCCTAGAATTAATGGATGTCCTCCTAGATTGTTCTTGGGTGTTAAAACCATGAAATCAACAGGGTATTCCCAAGAATCTAAAGATACACACACATCTTCTAACACACCATCTGGTTTCATAACATATCTATCTACTAATTGCAATAAGGTTGATGTGTATTGAAGGTTAGGAAGCCTAAGTGTGTCCATAACTTGTTTGCTCATTATGTTTATGGCTGCTCCTAGGTCAATCACTGTGTTTGGTATTTCAGTTCCATTGATGTGAATTTTTATAATGGGGCTTCCTGGGTCTAAATATTTTTGAATTGTTGTCTTCCCCATCATAATGTCTACAATTTTTCTGACTAACTAAATTCTTTTTATATATTTTCTTCTTCTTGATGATCGTTGTGTACTTAATTCCTTAATTATTTTTGCAAAAATTGGTATTTCTTTTATGGCTTGCAATAAAGGAATCTTAATATAAACATTTCTCAATTCATCCATCATATTGTAATCATGCAAGATAATTTGTTTCTCTACTCCTTCATCGATTTCAACCTTTTTGTGAAAGGTGGTTTAACTGATATTGAAGATTGTTTTATGATAGGAGCACCTATTGGAATTTATTTTGTTTGTTTATTTTCTTTTTCAGGGAGAGAAGTCTCCCCTTCTTCTGATTGATTCTTATGGTTTTGAAAATCAGAATTTGATTTTTGAATGACAACAGGAGGGTTTTTTAGGAAAACTCTTCCATACCTTAATTAGACATTGTTTAGGTCTAGCCAGGTTATCACATAAGTTTGAGGATTCTGACCCTCCACGTTATATACCAGTTTTTGTGGTATCTTATTATTAGGATTTGGAAGTGTTTAAGCGGATAATTGATTTGATTTTTGTGGAAATGGTAGGGAAAGTTGTGGGTTTTGATTCTGAACTGGGACTTGTGGCAATTGATTAGCTTGAAGAATTTCATTGGACGGGGTTAAGAATTGTGGTGGAATGTAGGATGGCGAGTATTGTTGATATTGAGTATAGACTCCATAAGGATTTTTCCATCCTTGATTCCAAGGTTGTTATTGTGGCAAATCCCAAGGCTGCTAAGCTGAATTCCGATTACTTTGTGAAGACTGGGCAAATTGTTGTGGTCTAAATCCTTGTGATTGATTTGGTTGGGGGTTTTTGCCATGGTCTTTTGGCTATAAAGTAGAGAGGGTATATTGGTTCTGAGATTCCTTTCTCATTGAATACAGCCTTAAGAACTGGTAATGATGGACATTCCTTTGTATCATGATTATCTGCACGTATGACACAGGTTTCTATGGCTTTTGAGCCTAAGGGACACTCTCTCAGAGCATGTTTTTTACATTTGGTACAAAAGATGGATAATGCAAAATTTTCGGAATTTTTCTTGTTTTATTTTTATTTTAAGGGTGTCTATTTGTTCACTTAGGCTCCCTAAAATATATGTTTTAAAGGTGTCAAGTAGATTTCCTATTTCTTCCCTACTAACTTTCCCAGCTGCATACTTGTTTATTCATGATAAGAGAGGGTCCCTAGGAATCTTTCCAACTCTTGCTTTGCCCCTTGAGATATGTACACATAAATCACAAATAGTTGCAAATGGTAGTTGGGAAATATCTCCTTTTCCAGTTAGGTTAAGGAGATCGATCCATTCATATTTAACGACTCTAAGTAAAAGAGCTTTTAAGGTTTCTTCATCCAAATTATCCACGTTTTCTCTTTTAACATTATAAACAAACCTTTCTACCTAGTCTTCAAGATTCTCATCTTCTTTTTGTGTCATTTTGAAGACTTCATCTTTAAGGTTACTAGGCATACAATGATCTCTATACTTGCCTAAGAAAGCCTCTTTCATATGTGCCCATGTTGTTATGGAATGCACTCCTAGACTCATGAACCATTTTAATGTTGAGTCTTTTAATGTGGCGGGGAACAATTTCAACTTTTGAGCACCATGCAGATAGTCATATGATATGCATAGTACTTCAAATTCAAAGAGAAATGTCTCGGGATCTTTATTTCTTTTACCATGGAAATTAGGAAGGTTCTAGGGTGATATATTTTTCATTATGAGGGTTGTATCTTCATCAAGAATAGGGAATCTCGAAGGATTTGATTTCCTCTGCCTCTACCCCCTCCTCTACCTCTACCTCTTCCTCTTCCTCTTCCTCTACCTCCAATCATATCTTCTTCGCCATGGACATTGTGTACTTATGCTTCCCCTTCTTCAGCCATGATAGATTCTTCGGAGCTAAGATAGTGTTCTTATAATATTTTTGGTCCCTCTATCAATGGTTGTTCAAAATAAGTTTCCAATTCCTCTTTTTCACTAGGAATTTATAATTTTTCTCCCACAATTTGTTCACCAGTGGGAGACAAAAAGACTAATCCTATGGTTGGTGATGTAGAATTTTCTTCCATTACAGCTTCAGTAGAAGAAGTAGGTGAAGTTCTAGATTGAATTTATGATCTTGATACTTCAGGAAGTCTTTGTCGACCTCCAAATGGAATTCGAGTTTGAATAGGTGGTGTGGAATCTCGAATTCATGGTGGAGTGAGTGGATTTGTGTGAATTAAACTTCTTCCTCGTCCTACAAATCTACCCCTAGAGTCTCTATCCCTACGCATGTCATGTTTTAAATTAATGATGGTTTTTTTTTTTACTTCTAATTGTTCTTCCCCGACAACAATGCCAAAATGTTTGGTCAATTCAATGTCCTTGAATTGGCAATCATAAATTGTCAACTAAGGTGCGTAGACTGATGAAGTACAGGTGCACAATATGTGCTTAGAAGTTATTCATTAGTTCGTTATGTATTTGTCAAGATCTAAACTCAAGATGGGGGTGGTGTTTTTCAATTTTATTAGTGTTGTAATTTGTAGGAATGTTGATTAAGTTTCCTAGGAATTAATCTCTATCCAATTAGTTCGTAGATGATGTGAGAGTGATTTTTCTTATGTTAGATTGTTTGGGATTTTTGACCTTAAATCTCTATGTTGCAGCTCCTAATTCTCTTAAGTGCAAAAATAAACCTATTTTATCAGCTATGAAGGAATACCGTTGCACTCAATTGTTGTAGGAGAGGTCCTCTCGCTTGTTCAATTATTTCTCAAACAAAGTAACCCAAGCAACATTTATATTGTGAGTTGAACACACTTAAATTACTCTGGATAATAAGCAAAGGAAAGAACTATGCAGTACCAGGTATAAAGCAAATTAGATAGCAGTCTAAACTAGGTGTAAAGCAAATTAAAGTTCTTATGCAGATAACAATTGGCTGGCAAGATCACTACGCAGCATTGTCACACAAAACAGAGCAATTGAAGAACTAAAGGAAATCATATTGTATTTGATTAAAAACCTGCCACTATTTGTAGGGGCCCTCCACATAGCAGTTCAGAGCTTCAAATCAACACAACACTTACACACAAAAACCAATTTCATTCACACAAAATTCACAGACTGTTCATAAACACATCATTCAGTGCGCACCCAAAGAACAGTGCGGCCATTAGCTTTATAGCAGGTCTCTTGGCATAGCTGTATGAATATTTTAATCCTAATATCTCTTAATCCTATCTAAACTTATATAGTTAAACCATCGTTTTTCTATTCCAAAAGCAAAACAATAAGGTTTCAGCTGATCTCGGGTTCTATTCTGCATTAATCCAGCGGTTGACTTAGAATTTGACCGCAATCTCCTATGCTTCTTTTGGCAAACAGTTTCGAGTGGATAGGAAGGTATCCATGAGGGAGTCATCCTCTATCCATCCGCACATTTTTTTGCTAGCCTGAAGCTTTGAAACCTCGCGAACAATGAAGATAGCTACCGAATCCTGGACTAGCTACGGAAACAGACTGATTCGGTAGCTAATTATAACTTTAATTAAAACAATAGGGTATACAGTTGAATATGAACAAGAAAACATACTAATGCATACCTTCATCAAAACCTAGTAGATATGGATTTATTTAAGTGGTAAATATATATGAAAAAGAGAGGATCTTTAGGCAAAAAGGATGTCATGGTAGGACAATCTTCAGTCTCTACACTAGGTGTTAGAAAGTATTCCTCTCGAGTGTCATTCTTAATGCACTATAACAGCAAAATGATTAATTGATTTATCTAAGGCTTATTTTGGGTAACCCAAGGGACTTTTACTATACCTAGGGTTACATTGAAATGAAATTCCATATATAAGCGCTTTCTAATATAGTATTACTTGAAGAGGTATCAACATGGTTATAAGGATGTCCAACCAGGTGAAACTGCTTGTATTTATTACATGTATTTTCCCCCTCAGTTCCTTCACAACTTCATATATTCACTCTTGTGGGTTCCCTAGGCTTCCCTCAAAGCTTTGAGAACCCTCCATTGATTTTACTTTTATTCCTCTCCCTGCTCCCCAACCTACCCTCTCATAATGCTTGGCTCTAGAGTTGGTTCTAGTCAAGGGCGAAGCCGCCATGGATGTGGGCATCATAGTCAGTTTGTGTCATATTCCCAAAGCAATGTCGAGGTTGTAATTGTTAGTGCCTAGATCTACCTCAGGCTAAGAAAGGAAGGTCTAGGGTAACATCAAACCATGCTTAACCTGGTAGCTATCCCTACCAGGTCGGGAGGGGGCTCTCTCCTTGTCAATCTCAATGAAAATATATCAAAGAAGGCGTGAGATGACTGATATGAAGGCTAATTTTAGGCTAGGTATGTTTTCTCAGAATAATTTGATTGATTTAAATGATTGGTTGTTGGATCAGATAAGGAAGGCAGCCTTGGGTCTGGGAAATGAACACAGATTTGCAGAGGTTTTTGTGGGGCGAGGTAGGCAAGTGTTTTAGCACTTTGAAATAAGTGTAATGGTGAGTCTAAAGACTGGTGGGGAGCTAGATAGGGCATGAAAATTTCATGAGTCCTCTTCAAATAGTAGAAAACATTTAAAACTAAATAAACCCCAAGGTAGAGCACTGAAACACCAATGAATTCCACCTTTCAAACTTGATTCATTTAGTTATGCAGAAAGAGAGAGAGATGATGGCACATATAAACATAAGATCAACTGAATTACAGAGAAGAAAACAATGCTAATTCACATTACCACAAGAATCCCACAAAAATCTGCAAAACCCTGGATTATTTCCTTGCCAACCTGCAGAAGTGATGTACAAAGTAGCTCAATGCATCCACAAGAGTCCCACCTTTACAAATGACTGAAAAAACACATGATATAGACCTCCAAACCACCTGTGCTATCTGTCAAGGTTCAAATCCATGAGAAGAGGGGTGGTTTCAACCATATCTAAACTAGGAATACAAAAATAGGCAGCGGAACAGCTTGCCTCTAAAACCTAGGAAACTGATTCATTCAACTCTAAACCACCTACAACTGATGTATATACCTTATCAAGTCAATTTTTATCATTTTTACATCATAGTACATCAATTTACATCATGTCACATCATGAATTTGACCATAAGAGAGAAAAATTCAAACTAGAAGCAAACTACGCGAAAAACAGAGTTTTTGAGCAAAATTGGCACTTTTTCATCCTATGCGTAGTGCCATTTTGTTGTGCGTAGCGCTTTTTCAAAGCTGATTTTGAAAGCCATACCCTTCACCAAATTTGATCCATGATGGCTTGTTGGAAAGGTCTATCTGTCTAATTTCTAGAACAAGTAGAATTTTTTAATTTGGTGTCCATTTTCTCCTCCAAAATTTCAATCTCTTAAGACTTCTTCCTGTGTGCCCAAAAAGTGGCAGAGAGGGCATTTTTTAGGTGTTTTTGGCCCTTTTGGAGGTCCAAAACTTGTCAAAATTTCCTAGTAATTTCTGAGCATGCATAAATTTTCATAAGGAATCCAAAAATTTCAAGTTTTCTTCAACTGGAGGTCCCTATCAAAAGCGAGCGCTGGTGGTGCTACGCACCTGTTGGAAAAGCCTGTGCGTAGCGCCACTGATTCTGTGCGTAGCACCGTTTTCAGATCAAGTTTTGGAGGCCTTCCCAGTGTCTAAGTTGGGTGCACAATATCTAGTTGGAAATATTATTGAGTCTAATTTCCAATACAACTTGAATTTTTCAATTTGGAGTTCATTTTCCCTGTCAAAAGTCAAATCTCCCAAGACTGGTCAAAATGTGCAAAATGAGGTTGTCTAAAGGCAGAGTGTTGTTGCAGTCAACGTTTGAAGGTCTTCCTCAACTCCAAATTGAGCTCATGATAGCTCATTGGAAATATATTTGTGTCTAGTTATCATTTCACTCATCAAGCAAGTCATTTGGCCAACCAAGATAGGAGAAATCTTTATTTTCCCAAGGTCACTTTATAGGTGCATTTTTTACATTTCTCTAAAAACATGACACCTATGTAAAAATTGAAGGAGCTTTTTCTTCCTTGGCCTATTTTGAACAAAAACCTCTCTCACGTTCTCTAAATTCATCTTCTATTTCTCAAAAACATCATTTGAGTAAAACCTACCCTGATGTGTGGAATAGGGGATTTGTCGAAATGAAGGGAAATGGAGGGGATAAGGGCTTCTAAATTCTTGAGGAAATTTTGGGAAGTAGGGAGGGATGTTAGGAAATAGGGGAAAGTGGAATTTCAAAGATTAAGTGAGGGGAAGGGGTCCAAAAGGGCTAAACAGAGGCCAAGCATAGAAAATTGTCAAATTGTAGCAAGAAACTAGGGTTTGCGGGAAAATTAGGAATTTGAGGGATATCAGTGATGGGAAGTGTTTAATAAGGTACATTAAGGATAGGGAAAGGTGTATGAGCATCAGTATGCAAGATTTGTTGATGATTTGACCATACAAGAGAAATTACCTTCAAAACCCTAAGAGAGGGAAATGAGCCTTATCCAAGTACAACTGAAGCACGAACAAGGTGTAAAATGACCCATTGGAAACCGAAATGATTATGAAAACCCTTTGAATGATGGTACACTCAGCTGAATGGTGACATGGACTGACCTTTGGACAATTTTGAAAGGAGTGCAAACAAACCCTGGACCTAATACCTAGTTGCTAGGATATTCCGACATGTAGGAATAGTTAAGTATAACTTGGTCTAGTATAGAGTTAGGTAAAGTGTGTTTCTTTAACATGTACATTTGTAACTTACAATCCGACGGTCACGATATGTAGTGATCCGACGGTTCATTCTCTCCTCGGTATTACCGACACTTGATCCGTGGCTTGACACCCGATTGGTCCATGAATTCTATTTAAAGCGCATGGAGGGTCATTTGTAGGTTAACCGTGCATGAGAGAAGCTTATGTAAATTTTCATTCTTTTATTAATAAATTGCCTGTAGTAGCCACGTTGGCGCAGGCCATGGACTGTTTCCCTCTCTGAGGGTTTTAACCACGTCAAAATACTGGTGTATTGATCTGTGATCTGTTTGTGAGCGGTCTCCTTTTGGTGTTCTGTCTGAGGAACTTACCCTGTAAATTCCTACATAAAGGTTCTTTATGAAGAGAGAAATGCAAGGTTGTATGGAGAGAGCTCAAAACCTCCAGAAGGGAATGGAGAGACTAGTGACAAACCACGACCTTCACCTCCATCCTCATCCTCATCTTCATCCTTGTCTTCTACTTTTTCTACCCTTTCACAAACACCTCCAAATTCTCCCAAAGGACATGGTAAAACTCCTTTGCTTAAGCTTGATATAATGTTTGAATTTCCTATGTACAATGGACAGGTAGATGCTGAGAAATTAAGTAATTGGATTCGCCAGATTGAAGTGTATTGCGCGATACAAAGAATCAAGTATGATGAGACCAAAATTCAGCGTGTTTATCTTAGATTGGAAGGTGCAACATTTATTTGGTGGGAAGCCAAAACTCAAGAGGACATGAAGAAACGTGGTAACGTTTTATCCTCTTGGAATGATTTTGTTGTTGCAATAAGAAGGCAGTTCCATTAGTATACATGCAAAAAGCTATCATGGATTGGCCAAACTTTAGGCGAGTTAAAGGTCAAAATGTGCAAAGTTATACTCAAGAATTTAGGAAAAGAGCTTTGATTTTGGGTATAGATTTGTCCTCTCAAGATACTTTGCTCAAATACATTGGAGGATTACATAGTTACTTGAGAGATACCATTCTCATGTCTAACCCTACAAAACTAGATGAAGTTTGTGCACAAAGACAACTCATTTAGAGGCAAGAGGGAAAAATGTTTCTAAAGAAACTAGTGAGAAGTCATTGAAGTATGGAGAAAAAGGAAAAGCAAAATTTAAAGGCAAGGATAAAAAGAATTTTGCAGTTAAGAAAGAAGGAGAAAAGCTCACATGTAAAGATTGTTCTAAAGAAGGCCATGATGAATACCACTGTTGGAAACTTCATCCTGAGATGAGACCCAAAAAGTTTAATAACAAGGAGAAAGAAAAGATTGTTGCAACTACATAACAACATCTAGGATTTGATTCCGGAGATGAAACAAAAATCATAACTATGGGATTGAAAGGTAAGGATTCAATTGCGAGCATTAGTTCTTCTAGCAAACCCATAGAAACTCAAAATGAAAGAGAAAGAATAGAGTTGTTCCATATTAGAATCATCACAAAACATAACAAGGTAGATACTTTGTTTGATAGTGGTTCACAAACAAATTTCATTTCAGAAGACACTGTCAACAAATTAAATTTGGAAACCATTCCTCATTCTAAACCTTATCCTTTGGGTTGGGTATATGACAAGCCAAGTTGAAAGTGACAAGAAAATGCATACTTAGATTTGCAATCACTACAAATTTTATTGATGAGGTAGAACTTGATGTGGTACCACTTGACATTTGTGGGATTGTTTTGGGAAGCCCATACTTATATGATAAGAAAGCCATCTTTCATCGCCATAAGAACAAGTACCACTTGTTTAAAGATGGGATTGAGTACATTGTTAGAGCACATAGCAAGAAGATGAATTGATCTATTGTGGACAAATGAAGAGGTTTGATTGCTAGTCAAAATTTTACATTGTTGATGATTAAACATAAAGATGTTGATGAATCTAAAGTCTTTCAAGGAAATGAATCAAGTTTGAAATCTAATTTCATTGAGGTTGCTAATCCATTTGATAAGATGTTTCAAGAGTCTAACATGTTGACTCCTAAAAGAGGAAAACAATGTGAAGTTCATTTGCAGCAAAATGCATCATTGTTGAACATTGGTATGAACAAGAAGCCAATGTTAAAGAATGCATGGGTCAAAAAGCAAATGCAAAAGCTATTTGACATTAGTTCTGAAATACCTTCTTGTGGATTTCATAATGTTGTGGCTTTGAGGAAGAATAGTGCATGGAGATGGTGTTCACATTTGGTGAAGAGTCAAGCCAAAACCAAGGCTAGACATGCTAAGCAACGTTATGACTACAGTGTTGAAGGTGGAGTTAACTTGAAATTGAATAAGTCTTCTTTGATTATAGGTCGAGCAGAGAATGCTCAAATTTCTTTAACATAAGTTTTCTCTTCTAAACATCTTGAAGAATTGCAGCGAGGTTCTATCTTTGACAAAAAGACAAAGACTTCAAGAGTGAAGTACCTTCATGAGAAGCTTAAAGCGACAAAAACAAACAAAACCAAATGGATTGACATTGGAAGGGTGAGGGAACTGTACCCTCATCTATTTGTTGACTAAAACTGAGCTTTTGGAGGTCGAAAAGCTTCTAATGGGGAGAAGTGATCCAGGGGATCAATTTAGTGCTCAAAATTCGAAGTGTGACAAAACTCGAAACCTAAACGACTAGATAGATCTCAGAGATCTGAATCCAACGCAACTCGTTTCACTCAATCGATATCGTATGCTCCCGATATCGTGTTCTAATTGAATTGCCAAAGAACAACAATTTTAAAAGTTGGGTTGCAAGTACACCCAGTGAGCAGTCTGTACGCTGACTGGGCAGGTCATTGGACAGGCTGACTGTGCATTTCGAGTCAGTGGTTGCTCGTCGAGTGTCCTCTGTTGATTGGTCGAAATTTCTTGGTTTTCGATTTGCTGTTGGTGTTTTTGATTTGGACCAATGGTGGAGGGCCACATTGGCCAATGGTTCACTGCCACATGGCCTCCTCAGACAGGTGTAAAATTTTGTTTAGGTCGTAATGGCCCTAGCAGGGATCAAACACAATACCTGTAATCAGGCAACGCGAGGTCTTACCACTCCACCACGGGTGTTGCTTAACACCTATGGACAGCACACGCTATTTAAACTTTATTGCAATGCGCATTTGAGGTTGGGTTGGGGCTAAGCCCCAACCCTGGTCACCGCACCCACAAGAACCAAGGGGCGGGACCAAGGGCAAGGGCTTAGCCCTAGCCCCATGGTCACAACCACCACACCATAAGACAGCATCAGACCCATCGCATAGAACTAACAATGGAAAATGGTATAGGGGCCAACCCCCAGGTCACAGGACCCTCAATGGAACTAAGAGTGCGGAGGACTTAAATGGAGCTAGCCCCAAAGAGCCAACCTCGGGTCACATTACCATCGCATGACCATGGGCGGAGAGTAGAGGGGGCCAAGCCCCACGCGACATGATGCCCATGTAACCATAGGCAGGGGCAAGTTTGAAAATTTGGGAGCGCAGAGTTAAAACGAGTAATTTTAGGCACCAGGACCGAGTTTTATGGGAACAATATGACCGGGCACTATGTGTTGGGGGCCCGGCCTGCAGGTGCGGGCAGAGCCCCAGCCCCTAGGCACGTGGCCCCCCTGTGACCCTAATTTTTCAGAACTGGGCATTAGAGGGTAGTTTAATTGTGCTACATTTCGCCCGTCGAGCGAGATTGTAGGCCCGATTTGGGCGCCGATTCCAGGTTTGGGGCGCTCAAGCCCAATTTGGGTCTAATTGTAGGATGACTAGCCATAAAACTTGAAAAAAACTTGTAACAAGCATAACTTTCTCAATTTTTGGCCAAATGAGGTGCAGAAAGAACCCACATGGGGATTTTTGATAGTTATGGATCCACTAGAGACATCAATTTTGTTGTTTGAGAATTGTAAAGCCATGAAAACACATTTTTGAGCACTTAATGAAAGAGGCCCTACATTGGACGCTGGACCAGGAGATGTAGCCTAGGAGAGGAGTGAACTCCTTCATCATGTTTTGTGTTATGTGTTTCAGATATGGTTATTTGTCTTTGTTTGGCTGTAAAATTGTGTTAAAAATCACTTGTTTATGTGTTTAGTAACTTGATCCATTACTCAAAACACATAAAAATCTCACTTGCAATTTGTATATCACCTTCAATTTTCAATTACAGATCACTGGGATTGGCTAGACCCCGAAATGTGACAGAGTTGAGGGATTTTGTGGGCATTTGCACCTACGATTGGAAGCTTGTGAAGGGCTTCTCACAGTTAGTAGTTGCTCTCACCGATTTGAAGAAGAACGGGGTGTTTGAGTGGACAGAGGGAGCACACGAGGCTTTTGAGCGCCTCAAACAGGTCATGAGCAGCTTCCCGGTGTTGGCACAACCCTTTGTGCTTGAGTATGATGCATTAGGGGAGGGTGTAGTGTTGATTTGGGGTAGCATCGGATGTGCTCTAGCCATGAAAATTGGTGGAGAGACTAAAGCACATGAGATCTCCAAAACCCATAAATGGTTTGGGCAGATTCTAACCGGTTTTGGATATATTAAAATAATTAATATTTTTAATGGAGTTCCTAAGTCTAAACTTAGGAAAAATAAAATATTAATGGGTATTAATATAAAACTGGGTTAGAAGGTTCCAAAAGTCATGGATCAAGCCAAATATAATCTTAGCCGTTGATTAGAGATTTAATCTTGGCCGTTGATGGACCAATGAGAAAAGTATAAGAGGAGGCTTGAGGGTCAGTTGGAGAACACACCGGAGTGATCAGTCATTCTATTCTCTAGAGCGAGGTTTGCTAAGAGAGATTCAGTGATCAGCAATGAGAGGCAGTGAATACATAGCAGAGAGGCAGAGTTGGTACCAGAGAGAGCGCAGAGCCTATAGAGGTTGACGCGGAGGCAGTTAGGTGCTATGCATAGGCAGCCAGGAGATGCGCAGAGTCAAAAGAGGCCAGCGTGTGAGACACAGAGGGTCTAGGGGCTAACGCAGAGGCTCCAGAAGCTGACGCAAAGGCTAGCAGAGCTAACGCAGGGCGAGGAGGCAGCGTTGGAAGGATTTCATGGGACAGACTAGGTGTTGGTGAGCCGGGTAGGGTGATGCAGTCCCTATCAGAGTGACGCAGAGCAGTGGGAGATGCAGTTGTTGCTGTGGTATCATTCATCCGGTGATTGACCAGCCAAAATATCTGTCTCCGAGGAGAGATACTACTGCCAATGACATTCTCTGTTCGGTGAGCCATTCCTAGCACCCTGGTTGTATTCTGAAAATTGCATAATAATAAAACCCTCTGAATAGTTGCACCGGTTTTCCCGCATTGGGTTTTTCCAGGGACATTGGTCCAAAAACAATGGCATCACTTGTGTGCTTGTTTTCTTTCAGTTGATGATCTGTAGATGTTGATATTGTACTTTTGCTTATTTTCAATATTTACATGGTAAATAACTTGTTAAGTAATTAAACAAGTAGGAAGAAATAAACCAGACAGTATAGGAATAATTTCTAATGGGTTAAACTTAGAAATTCCAACATGGTATCAAAGTGTGGTTGCAGATCACAAGATATCTGAAGGAATCAGCTAGCAGAGAAGTAGTAGCAAATTCAGTTGTCCCGAGTGACAGAACTGATCCGTGCAGAAGGCGACAGAGGAAGGAGTGACGCAAAGAGACTGTGTCATCATTCTAGGCCAGAGAAAGGAAGTGCAGAGGCTAAGGGAGGCAGAATCAGGCTCATGCAGAGCCACGCAGAGGCCAAGAGGGCTGACGCAGTTGGCTGGGGGAGCTAATTTGCGCGGTGCCAGGATTGCGTAGAGCCAAGTGGCTCAATCCTTCAGTTGCTGGGGTATAGGAGGCTGCGGGTAATTTGCGGAGCAAAGATGGTGGGGTATGTGGTCAGAACAGTACCTAACAGGGCAAGACCAAGGAGGAGGGATTTCCAGAAGGGAAATCGAGACTCAGAGGGAGTCGAACAGAGGACTTCCAGGAGGGAAGTAGAGAGACTCGGAGGAGTCGAAAGAAGAGCAGCATAATGGTCGTGAATGGACTAAGAAATCAGGATAGGTTGGATGGAGAATCCAAATTTGTGGTCTAGAAGGCCAGGATCTTGTCCATTCTAAACAGATATCGCATCAAGGACTTCGCCTCGAAAACAATAGCGATCCCAGTTGACCCAGCTGAAAATGACAAGTACAAGGAGGCAATGGCCAAGGCAAAGTGCATCATCCTTGATGGGGTCAAGCCTCAAGGATCATGTGGTGCCACATATTGGCGAGAAGGACACGGCAAATGAGATGTAGGATGCCCTAAATAAATTGAACCATCACACTTTCGTGCAGAGGAAGATGCTACTTGAAAATAAACTGCAGCCATACCAGATGCAGAAGGGAGAGCATATAGATCTCTTCCTCGATGGATTGAAGAAGATCTATGACCAACTAACTTCCATAGGGGCCACGCCGGATCAGGAATTGATGGTGAGGACCGCATTAAACGCAGTCTCAGAGGATTGGGAGGTATTTGTCCAGAGCATACTGGGCAGGTTGAGCCTTTCAGATTGTGAGGAACTGTGGGCAACTCTTCGTCAAGAAGAGATCAGATGGGTGACCAAGGCGGGGAGTAGCAAAAAAGGGGTCAGAATCAAGAAGGAGGAAGAAGAGGATGCGGCTCTAGCATCTGCAGGAAAGCAGGAGAAGAGAAAGAAGAAGGACCTCTCCAAGGTCAAGAGCTTCCATTGTGGGGAACTGGGTCATTTTGTGAACTAGTGTCCTAGGAAGTACCAGCAAGGGCAGAGAAAGAAGTCGAGAAGGATGACGATTGTGCCATGAGTGCTCATGTGCAACTTGAGAAGAAGTGGGGAGACACCAAGCTGTAGTCAAATGGACTACAGGTGATGAGGGCAGGATCCTTGAAGTACCCATCCTCTTGGATTACTTAGTTTAGAAACCCTTCATGCACTTTTTCTGATTTAATCCTACCTACTTGTTATTTTTCTTTAACAAGTTATTTACAAAGTAAATACTGAAAATAAACACCAGTGCATGCTCAACATATTACAGATCAGCAACTAAAAGAAACAAGAACAAACACACCACATGACAACATTATTTTTGGACCAATGTCCCCGGAAAAACCCAATGTGGGAAAACGAGTGCAGCTATCCGAGGGTTTTCTTATTAAGCAATATCAAAGTACAATCTGGGTGCCGAAACTAGCCTACCCAACAGAGAATTTCCTTAGTAGCTATACCTCACAGTTTGAGAGAAATCTCCTCGTTGAAACCCCGGAAAATCCTTCCGGCAGCTCCTCAACACAAAACTGCTCTACAACGCCAACGTCTGCCCAAACTGGACTGCTTCAGCCCCTCTCTGTCTCACGTTGGCCCTGCGTCAACCTTTCTAGGCATGTGTCAGCCCCAAGAGGCCCTACGTCAGCTCTGAGAGCCTCTGCATCCGCTGCGCTAGCCCCTCTGGTGCTCTGCGCAGCACTTGGCTGCCTCTGCGTGGCCCTGTGTGAGCCCTTGCTGGCTCTGCATCACCCTCCTTGGATGTTGCACTGCTCTCCCATCACAATCTCTACCCTCTATGTTTCTTTGTACTCAATGCCCCTCAACTGCTCTCCAGATCAATGATTCTATGTCTCTTAGCTTACCCCACTCTAGAGAATAGAATGACTGATCATCTGGTGTACTTCTCCAAGTGACCCTCAAGCCTCCTCTTATACTTTTCCTGTTGACATCTCAACGGCCAAGATGAAGTACCTAATCAATAGCTAAGATTAGATCTGGCTTGATCCATGTCTTTTGGACCATTCTAACACAGATTCATATTAATACACATTAATATTTTATTTTCCCTAAGTTTAGACTTAGTGATTCCATTAAAAATATTAATTATTTTAATATCTCCTGATCTGTTTAGAATCTACCTAGACCCTTTCTCAGTATTGGAGATCTCATGTGCCCTAACCTCTCCACCAAATTTCGTGGCTAGAGCACATCCGATGCTACCCCAAATCAACACTCCCTCTTAGCAAGGACTGTGCTCTAGCAATACTCCTCACTGAGTACTACTCTGATCATCCGGCATCAGTACCTATGTTGATGCTAGGCCTTCCTGCCCAACATCCTCTGCATTGTTGCCTCCTATACTGATGCCCATGGTTCTGCCACTGCCACTGCTGCATTTGTGTGACAGCGCCCTCTGCATTCGTGTTGCTGCTGGTCCTTTCTCCCAGCACTACATCCGCACTGCACCTCCTCTCATCAAGCTGCATCGTGTTGCCCACTGCTGCACTGCAACTCAGTTACTGAGAAGTAAGTAACTAATCTCCCAACTGACCTCCCTGTTGGGCTAAAATCACCCTCTGATGTTGAAGCTCCCTCTGCCGCTGACAAGTGCTCCCCCTCTCTGAACTCTATGCTGCTGCAGCAACTCCCTGCATCTCGCGCCATCACACACTTCTCTGTGCCTTCCTACACTGGTGCAACACTCTTGTGCCTCTTGCACTGCTGCAACCTGCTAGCTCTACGCTGTCTCGGGACTCCTGCACTGTAGCTCTCTTTGTCGCTCCATTTGCATCCGTCTCTACCCACTCAGCTAGCCCTGCTACTCCTCATCAGGGCTTCCGTAGCAAGGTCTAATCCAAGAGGCTGGGTACCTCAAGTATCCTGCCCCTCATTGCCTGTAGTCCGCATGACTATAGCTCGATGTCTCCCCACTTTCGCTCAAGTGGCGCATGTGCACTCATAGCATAGTCATCGTCTGTCAAAATTTCCTTCTCAGCCCGTGCTAGCGCTGCCTTAGTCTCGGAAGACTCTCCCTTACTCTTCTTCCTTGGGCCCTGGGTCGCATAATGACCCATCTCCCCACAGTGGAAGCACTTGATCTTGGAGAGATCTTTCTTCTTCCGCTTCTCCTGCTTTCCCTCAAATGCTAGGGCCACATCCTCCTCCTCCTCCTTGACCTTGATCTTCGACTGCCATCTGATCTCTTCCTGGCGAAGAGCTGCCCACATCTCGTGACTCGTCCCAAGGTAGGATAGTCCCTCTGCCCAGGATACTCTGGACAAACACTTCCCAATCTTCTGAGACAGCATTCAGGTTGTCCTCACCATAAGCTCCTGATCCGGTGTCACTCCTATAGCTGTCAACTGGTCTCGGATCTCATTCAATCCTCCGAGGAAGGTGTCAATTGATTGACCCTTCTTCATCTGATACGACCTCATCTGGTTCTCAAGCAGCATTCTTCTATGCACAGAAGTTTGCTAGTATAGGTCCTTGAGAGCCTCCCACATCTCAACTTCTAGTTCCTTCTCTGCTATATGTGGTACTACATGATCCTTGCCCCATCAAGGATAATGCACTTGGCCCTCGCCATCGCCTCTTCGTACTTGTCATTATTATTGGGGTCGACTGGGATAGCTATAACCTTCAAGGCAAAGTTCTTGACACGATTCCTGTCAAGCACTGATAAGATTTTGGCCTTCCAGACTGCAAAGTTCAATGCTCCATACAGTCTATCCTAGTCTCTTACCCCGTGAAGTGCCATGATGCTCCTCTACTTCCCTCGTAGAAGTTCTTTGTTCGACTCCTCTGAGTCTCTACTTCCCGTCTAGATATTCTCTTCTGGACTCCCTCTGAGTCCTGATTTCCCTCCTGGAAATCCTCCTGCCGCTTGTCGAGATGCCCCCTACTCTGATCGTCTTGTGCCACTGCACTGTTGATCTAGGTTCCTCGGCTAGAAACCCTCGGTAACAACTCTTCTAGCCCTGCTCTGTCAGGTACTGTTTTGACTACAGTACCTCACCAGTTCCACTCTGCAATATTTCTGCAGCCTTCTAAACTCCAGCAATTGCCTCTCTATAAACTACGTCAGCCCCTCTCTGCCTCACGCTGGCTTTGCGTCACCCCAGATGGGTCTGTGTCAGCCCTGGGATGCCCTACGTCAGCCCTCTGGCCCTCTGCGTCAACAACACTGGCCTCTCTGAGGTTCTACGCAGCTCCCGGCTTCTTCTGTGTGGCTCTGACTGGCCTGCGTCACACTTCTTGGCCTCTGTGCTGCTAGAAACAGCTTCTGTCACCTCGGAGCAGCTGATTTTCTGCTACTATTGCTCCGCTCGGTTGATGTCCCTTAGTCCTCCTGTGATCTGAAATCACACTTTGATACCATGTTGAAGTTTCTAAGTTTACTTAGTTTAGAAACCCTTCATGCACTTTTTCTGATTTATTCATACCTACTTGTTATTTTTCTTTAACAAGTTATTTACAAAGAAAATACTGAACAAAAAAAAAAACACCAATGCATGTTCAACATATTACAGATCAGCAACTAAAAGAAACAAGAGCAAACACGCCACATGACACCATTATTTTTGGACCAATGTCCTCGAAAAAACCCAAAGTGGGAAAATCGGTGCCGCTATCTGAGGGTTTTCTTATTAAGTAATATCAGAGTACAATCTGGGTGCCGAAACTGGCCTACCCAACAGAGAATTTCCTTAACAGCTATACCTCACAGTTTGAGAGAAACCTCCTCGTTGAAACCCCGGAAATCCTTCCGGTAGCTCCTCAGCACAAAACTGCTCTGCAACACCAGCGTCTACCCAAATTGGACTGCGTCAGCCCCTCCCTATCTCACGCTGGCCCTGTGTCAGCCCCAGGAGGCCCTGCGGCAGCTCTGGGAGCCTTTGCGTCAGCTGCGCTGGCCCCTCTAGTGCTCTGCGCATCGCTTGGCTGCCTCTGCGTGGCCTTGCGTGAACCCTTGCTAGCTCTGTGTCACCCTCCTTGGCTGTTGTGCTGCTCTCCCAGCACAATCTCTACCTTCTCTGTTTCTCTGTACTCAATGCCCCTCAGCTACGCTTCCGATCACTGATTCTATCTCTCTTAGCAAACCCCGCTCTAGAGAATAGAAGGACTAATCATTTGGTGTACTTCTCCAAGTGACCCTCAAGCCTCCTCTTATACTTTTCTTGTTGACATCTCAACCATCGAGATTAAGTCCCTAATCAACGGCTAAGAATAGATCTGGCTTGATCCATGTCTTTTGGACCATTCTAACACAGATTCATATTAATACACATTTTAGTATCTCCTGATCTATTTAGAATCTGCCCAAACCCTTTCTGGGTATGGGAGATCTCATGTGCCCTAACCTCTCCACCAAATTTCGTGGCTAGAGCACATCCGATGCTACCCCAAATCAACATGGGCAGCACAATGTAGCATAATGAAAGGGGACACAGTGCAGAAGGAGTGCTGGGAGGATGGACTAGCAGCAGCACAGATGTAGAGGGAGTTGTCATACAGATGCAGCGGTGGTAATGGCAAGGCCATGGGCAGCAGTACAAGATGCAGTAGTGCAGAGGATGTTGGGCAGAGAGGCCTAGCATCAGCATAGGGACCGGTGTCGAATAATCAATATGATACTCAGTGAGGAGCATTACTAGAGCACAGTCCTCACTAAGAGGGAGAGTTGATTTGGGGTAGCATCGGATGTGCTCTAGCCATGAAAATTGGTGGAGAGGCTAAAGCACATGAGATCTCCAAGGCCCAAAAATGGTTTGGGTAGACTCTAACCAGTTTGGGAAATATTAAAATAATTAATATTTTTAATGGAGTTCCTAAAAGTAAACTTAGGAAAAATAAAATATTAATAGGTATTAATATAAAAATGGGTTAGAAGGTTCCAAAAGTTATGGATCAAGCCAAATCTAATCTTAGCCATTGATTAGAGATTTAATCTCGGTCGTTGATGGACCAACGAGAAAAGTATAAGAGGAAGCTTGAGGGTCAATTGGAGAACACACCAAAGTGACCAATCATTCTATTCTCTAGAGCGGAGTTTGCTAAGAGAGATAGAGTCAGTGATCAACAACGAGGGGCAATGAATACATAGCAGAGAGGCAGAGTTGGTACCAGAGAGACAGTGCAGAGCCCAGAGAGGTTGACGCAGAGACAGTTGGGTGCTACGCAAAGGCAGCCAGGAGCTGCGCAGAGCCAGGATAGGCCAGCGTGTGAGACACAGAGGGTCTAGGGGCTGACTTAGAGGCTCCAGAAGCTAACACAGAGGCTAAGAGGTAGCGCTGGAAGGATTTCGTGAGACAGACTGGGTGCTGGTGAGCCGAATAGGGTGACGCAGTCCCTATCAGAGTGACACAGAGCAGTGGGAGCTGCAGTTGTTGTTGTGGGATCATTCATTCGGTGATTAATGAGCCAGAATATCTATCTCCGAGGGGAGGTACTACTGTCGAGGGCATTGTCTGTTGGGTGAGCCATTTCTGGCACCCAGGTCGTATTCTGAAAACTACATAATAATAAAACCCTCTGAATCGCTGCACCGGTTTTCTCGCATTGGGTTTTTCCAGGGACATTGTCCAAAAACAACTGTCACTTGTGTGCTTGTTTTCTTTCAGTTGATGATTAGTAGATGTTGATACTGTACTTATGCTTATTTTCAGTATTTACATGGTAAATAACTTGTAAGTAATTAAACAAGAAGGAAGAAATAAACCAGATGGTACAGGAAGAATTTCTAACGGGTTAAACTTAGAAATTCCAACATGTAGGAGCAATTTTGATGCCGGGGGGCACCTGATAGCTTTCAAAAGCCAAAAGCTACTGCCCCACGAGAGATTGTACTCCATTTACGATAAGGAGATGGTAGCCACATGTATGCGCTAGCCAAGTTTAGGCAGTGTTTGGTGGGAAACAGGTTCAGGGTCAAGACAGACCACAATAATCTCATATTCTTCTTGGAGCAGAAGCAGTTGCAGGAGAGACAGCAGAAGTAGGTGAGCAAGCTCCAGGCATACGACTTTGACATTGAGTATGTCAAAGGGATGCACAATGTGGTAGATGATGTGTTGTCCAGGAGGCTAGCTACCCTTACATTGATAAGCATTGCACCGGATTGGCGAGCACAGTTGTTGGTAGAGTATTCCCATCACCATTTTGCATGTGAGGTCCTTGACGGTGCAATGGTGGATGACCGGTACCGGGCAATGAACTAGGTGATCTACTTCAGGAACCAGATTTATTTGGTACTTAGCTCCCAGTTAAGGGAGAAGATCCTGTAGGCAACCCATGACTCAACATTATCAGGGCATCGGGGGTTTACCAAGACTTACAGGACCATCAAAGAGCGCTTTGCATGGAAGGGCCTCAAGAATGATGTTCTGAGGCATGTTCGGGAGTGTGACACATGCCAGAGGAATAATGGTAAGCAAACACACCCTACTAGGCTACTACAGCCTCTTCCTATTCCTGAGGGGAAGTAGGAGAGCATGTCAATGGACTTTATCACTGGGTTGCCCACAACGCAGGGTAAGGACTGCATATATGTGGTGGTGGACCAGTTGATGAAGTTTGCACACTTTTTCGCCATCTCAGTGTTTGAAATACTGAGAGGGAGGGTTGAATCAGTATTCCTTTTCAATTGTCACTTTTACCAGTTAGATCACTTATATTTAGAACACAAAATGAAAACACTAAGAATAAATGCTTTTATTAATTTCTTCAATAAATCAAGTACAATATATGTAGGGCTCCAACCCTAGATGAAGACACCGATCTTCAATCTCCCAAGCTCCAACCTGTATTTGACAAGTACCGACTTGGACTTCCAAGGCTCCAACCTTGTCAATTCTGAGGCACCAACCCCAAGGGCTCCAACCCTATATTTGGTTTCAGGCTCCGATCTGGTTTCTTAAGGACTCTAATCCTCTAGGGCTCCAACCCTATATCTGGTTTCAGGGTCCGACCTAGTTTCTTGAGGACTCCAATCCTCTAGGGCTCCAATCCTATCCTCCAAGGCACCAACCTTGTCTTTTCGAGGCTCCAACCCTTGCTTTACTTCGTTAACATATGTTCGGTTATCATTCACGACTCCCAATGTCTTCTTCAACAAGCCTTGTCAATCTTCAGCTATGTCGTCACTTAGCATCCACGTCACATCATCAATGATAACCTTGTTCTCTTAGAAGGTGTCATCACTACTCTTCACTGTAGCCAAAAAAAGTTTCTTAAGGTTACATCATAAGGGCCTTCAACAGTGCATCACCGAGTCTTCAATAATGTCTCCAAGAGGCTCCAATTCAGCTGCTACAAGATAGTTCTAACAAGGTTTTCAAGAGGTTGTTGAGGGTTGCCCTTCAATCAGCCTTTTCTGCTCCAAAAACTACCCCTCAAAAGGTAAGGTCGACAAGGCCAACAGGTTTGCTTCAGCAAGGCTTCTCTAAGAGTACTTCAAAATTGGCTTCAACGGTATTGTAACAAGGCTGCTCCAAGCTTCAACAATGCTCCACTAAATTTCTATAGGTTGAGGATAAATTCACTATACGTTTGTTCCCATAAAAGCTTCGAGATTATGCTTTTAAAAGGTGTCCGAGTTTAAGCACTGAGATGAGATGTTAACCGAACTCCAAAAGGTCTGTAGTAGTGATCTGAGCCTCTTTTCACACTACAAGTCCAGCCTTAAATGTTGCTCAAACATAGATACCTTCAAGGACACTGTTGTCCGAGCTTCTTCACACAAGAACTGCTACAAGGTTGTTGTATAACTCAGCTTCTTCACCAAGGATCTGAGCTCTAAATGACGAGTGTTCCAATGTATCACTGCTCCACAGAAATCCGCACTACTTCAGCTCAATCCGAGATCTTAAACACACTTCCAGTTCGCTGCAAGATGGTCTGAGGTGTAGTGCTCCAAATTTTGTTCACAAGCCTGAGGTCTTCGCAAAGATGCATGTAACAGGAATGCAGGTTCGAGGCTCTATTTCACTGCAATCTTTATCTGAATTTAGAATTGGTCAACTTATCTATTGCAGAACTGAGCCACTATGTGAGGTACCGAGGTATGCACTTTCAGATTTAACCCAACCACAGATCCGAGACTGCAATCCAAGTTGTCTGAGCCTTCAATACCGGTTTACAGACCACAGGTTTGAGATACCTTGCCACAGTTGTAACAGATCCGAGAATTTATAGTTGTAGCGGGTCTGAATAAAAAATGTCAATCAAATAATCTTCGTCTTTCTTCAGTTGTGAACCCTTCCTCAAATTTGTGTTCATTCCTTGCTAATTCACGAGTGGCTTCTTTTTCCAAACCGATGTTGTTGCCTCATTTCTTTTCTGGTGCGTATCACCTTACCCACGAATTTATTTGCTATAGAGAAAAAACTCGTTTTATTATCAAGATTGTTTTATTAACCTGGAAATGTGTCTTTGTCATCAAATGATCTACGTCACGAGTTCATACGCATTTGCAACTTAACCAATTGCATCTTTTGATAGGGGTCGACTTTACAAATTAGTGGAGCTGACATGTTCAGCGTTAATATGAAACGTCCAACATATAATTTGTTCATATTTCGTGAAGCGTTCATTTACATTTATATACATATCATTTATATATTTTTTTTCTCTTGCTTTTTATTATCTTGTATATACTTCTAGGATTATCGTTATAATTTAAAAATGTTGGCATATGGTATAAGAGCTTTAGGAATTTAGGGTTTTATCGTTTTATCACGAGTTTTTCATCAGAACAAGAATATCGCAAGTTTTATTCGAAATTATCGCCAGTATTTTTTTCCCGATTTTTTGGAAATTATCACAATTTAGACAAAAAAAAAAAAAAAAAAAAAAAACCGCGATTTTTTCCAAAAAATACGATAAAATAGGAAATTATCGCGAGCAGTCGGGGCAGCGAGGTTTTATAACGATTTTTTGGGTTTTTTGTCAATTAATTTGCACAATCAGGCGCATGGAGGGTAGAGGAGCATTGGAGAGAGCTAGGATACATTGCTTGGAGAGGGTTTGAAGATTTTTCAAGTGCTTAGAGAAGAAAATCAAGATGAGGAAACTGATTTCTCCATAGAAACGGTATAGAGATCAATTTTTTTTTGTTTTCATTGTTTTTAGACATTGTTTTTGAATTTTTTCATTGTTTTTGGTTGGGTAACTTGGTATGGACACCCATTTTTTTAATTTTTTTAATTGTTTTTGTATTTTTTCGTTGTTTTTGGTTGGGTAAATTGGTATGGCTATGGGCACCAATTTTTTTTTGTTTTCATTGTTTTTAAACATTGTTTATGTTTTTTTCATTGTTTTTGGTTGGGTAACTTGGGTTTGGAATGGTTGGGTAACTTGGGTTTGAAATAGTTGTTTTTGGTTGGGTAACTTGGGTTTTCATTGTACAATGTAAAAATTAGAAATTAAAATACTAAATTGTAAATTTGTAACTTATAAATACTAAATTGTAATCATTATTTTCCCATAGGTTCACAACTTCACCGAAACACCATTCAAGTTTGCAACTTCAAAGTTCAAAAACAAACATGCCAAGGAAATTGGATCTTTTCTGGGAATATGGTGAACCTAAAACTCCGAATGATGGACTAAACTTGACTTGCAAGTTGTGTGGCCACCCTACGTCCGAGGAGGTGTATAGGTCGAAGTATCACCTTGCACAAATCCCTGGAAATGATGTGGGGCCTTGTTCAAATACAAATCCTGAACTCATCCAAAGAGCCATGAAAGCATTGGAAGTTTTAGACCAGAATAAAGAGGCCAAAGAAGAAATCAAAAGGCAACTAAAAAACTTAGCTGAAGCAAGTGGCACTGGTTCTACTGCAGCATCAAGCAATCTAGTAGCTGTCACATCATTTTTTGTTCCTCAAACCACACCTGGTTCACAGCCATCTATCAGTTCAATGCTAAAAAGAATTGAGAAAGAACACGCTGACAAGTTGCTGGCAAAATTTTTCCTCTAGAGTGATATTCCTTTCAGCATTGTAAGGAATAATCCATTTTTCCAACCTGTTGTTGATGCTATTGCAAGTGTTGGCCCAGGGTACAAAATCCCTTCTTATCATGATTTCAGAGGTCGGATTCTTCAAAATGAAAAGCTTGACTGCATCCGAAGATTGGAGGATTTTAGGGCATCATGGGCACAAACAGGATGCACTGTTATGTCAAATGGTTGGACTGACCAAAAGGGGAGAACCCTTATAAACTTCTTGGTTAGTTGTCCCAAGGGGACTATGTTTATCAAATCTGTTGATGCATCTGCACAAATCAAAGATGCAAGAACTTTATGTGATTTGCTAGATGTGTTTATTTTGGAGGTGGATGCAGAAAATGTTGTCCAAGTCATAACGGACAACGCTGCAAATTATGTTGCTGCTGGCAGGATGCTTATGGACAGGCATCCTACTTTATTTTGGACACCTTGTGCTACACACTGTATTGATTTAATGTTGGAGGACATAAGGAAAATTCCCTTTGTCAAAGATATTGTTGATTCATCCAAAAGCATTACAAAATTTATATATAACCATACATTTGTGCTTAGTTTGATGAGAAAATTCACCAACAACAAAGAGTTGGTGCACCTCGCCATTACACGGTTTGCCACCAGTGTCATATCTCTTCAATCCCTCTTGAATTCTATGTGGGATGTGAAGAGTGTTTCTTTCAAAGGAGTGGCGTGCTTTGCCAACGAGCCGCAAACCAGAGGGAGAGGCTGTATGCAAACTACTAGGAAGACTTCTGAGTGGTAGTGCAGGAGGTGTGCGCCGTTATCGAACCTTTGGTAAAGGTTCTTCCGTTGGTTGATGGTGAGAAGCTCGCAATGGGCTATTTGTATGAGGCCATGGATAGGGCCAAAGAAGCCATTCGGGCCTACTATGATGATAAGGGAGATGATGGGTTTCAGAGACAACTCCTCCTATGGGGAGTGATTGATGAGCGATGGAACAACACACTCCATCGTCCCATTCATGTTGCTGGGCTTTTCCTGAACCTCGCATTTTCTTACGCATGTGGGTTTGTATTTGATGCTAAGATCATGGATGGATTCTTATCCTGTATCCAGGAGATGGTGCGATCTCCAGAACAACGTATAGAGATCTCTAAAGAAATTAAGACATATAGGATGGCAGGTGGCACATTTGGCTTTGAGATGGCTGTCATTGATAGGACGATTAAAATGCCAGGTATTTTTTAGTTTCCAACTTTGTTTCAAATTTCATTGTCTCTTCAAATTCCATTTTTTTCTTATGTTTATTTAAAATTTTATTTGTAATTTTGTTGTAGATGCATGGTGGGGAATGTATGGTGGCAAAGTACCCCTTCTGCAAAAGCTTGCCATTCACATCCTCAGCCAAACATGTAGCTCCTCAGGATGTGAGCGCAACTGGAGTATATTTGAAAAAATACACAACAAGTAGCGCAATAGGTTAACACTTAAACATTTAAAATACTACAAATTTCCAAATAATTTTTGAATTCATTAAACAATATTTTTTTTATAATTATTAATTATTATTTCATGATCTTTGTACAGGTTGGAGTCCCAACGACTTAATGACATGGTCTACGTCTACTACAATCTTCAATTTGTGGGTGAGGCAACTTGAGAGAACACCTGATGTGGAGGCCATCTCATTGGATGGGATTGACACCACTCCTGCATGGAGGGTTGAGGCCGAGACGCCTCTCATGGAGTCTGTTGATGATTGGTTAGTGCAGGATGTAGTGTAGGGGGAGGAGGAGTAGGAGCAGGAACAGGAGGAACAGGAGGAGGAGGTGACACCACCTGCCCGGGCTACCCCTGCCACCAGTAGAGGACGTGGTCTACCTCCTATAGCTCCTAGTTCTAGTTCTTCAGCTTCTGGAGCACATCAGACTCCACTGCCATCTTCACCAGCACGGCCACCAGCATTTACATTTAGAGGGAAAGGGAAAGCTGTGGCATTTTCTCGCAAGCGGGGCAGAGGAAATCAATAGGATTAGACTTTAGTTATTTTTTTCATTTTATTGTATATGACATTGTGACATGATGAGATACATTATTATATTTTTTGTTGATCTTTTGAGGTTGAGTTAGGACTCAGGAGTCAGGACTTACTATTCAAGACATGATTCAATGTTATGTGTGATTTTAGCACTAGAAATGATCTTAAACATCTTATATATTAGTTCTTTTATCATATTTATGTGTTAATGTATTTATTTTATGTTGTAGATGGTTTAAATATTAAAAAATTTGAAAAAAATGAAAAAAAATGAATATTTTTGTACCAAACGATTATTTCCCGATAATTACGATTTTTTCAGATTTTTTCCTCGCGCCCATATTATCCCGATAACTATTAATGCAACATTGATATAAAGGCTAAGGTTTCTAGGGATAGGGTATATATTTAGAATTTAGGTTTTTTAAGGGTTAGGGTTCCTTAATAAGGAATAAGGATAGAACTAGGGTTAGGGTTTGGAAAATTTAGGGTTTGTAAGCTTCTTACAAGCTAGGGTTGGATCATCATGCATAGGGTTTTTAGTCAATTCTCAACCTAGGGCTTGCTCTTAGGGTTTTATCATGTATCTAGGGAATATGCATCATCTTCATGCTTAAGAAATTTGCCTAAGGTTTGTTAGGGCAACATCATGTATCACAATAATATTTGCCATCTCCAACAATGCCATATTGACATCAATGACAACCTTGACCAACAATCTCCTCTTTTGTCATTGATGGCAATATTCTTTCCCTTCCAACATTCTCTCCCCATTTGACATCAATGGCAAATGAGGTGCCCAGGTACCCCCCGTATCAAGCTGCTTCTTTTCTTCATCAATAGTAGTTCTTCATAGGTATGTTACTCCCCCTGTCATGGTGCTCTTACTTTTGGAAATGTGGTCCACGATAGATGTGTTTACATTTCTTCATGTGATGAACCAACTCTCCCTACCTGCATAAACTCCTCTAGCTTCCTTAGACAAGAAATATTTTTGCATTATGATCAACTGGAAGAAATCTTCAACAATAGTCCATCGGAGAAGTAAGGGATCATGTTCTTCAATTGAGTTGTTGCCAAGAGATAATCTATCAAAAGATAATTGTCCATGTGTGACTCATCAAGAATTTTATAGGGCCCATTCATGGATAGCTTCTGTAAGAATGATTAAGAATCATAAGCTCTCCCTAACAGTGTGCATGATCTCCTTTGGCAGAGTCTCATTATCAAACACTTGGAATCTCAAGGATGATTTCATCAGATCAACAACATGTGTTGTTGTTTGGAGTGTCCAAGAGACTTTCGGATCCAATTTGCTTCTTTCTCCATATTTGTGTAACTTTCTTTTCTGGCTTGGTTGTCATGGTTCTAGCATGTGTAGGGACCCAAGTCAAGTTACAATCACGTGCCATATGTCCAATGTTATTGTTGATTTGGGGTAGCATTGGATGTGCTCTAGCCACGAAATTTGGTGGAGAGGTTGGGGCACATGAGATCTCCAATACCCAGAGAGGGTTTGGACAGATTTTAAACAAATCAGGAGATATTAAAATAATCAATATTTCTAATGGAGTCCCTAAGTCTAAACTTAGGAAAAATAAAATATTAATGTGTATTAATATGAATCTGTGTTAGAATGGTCCAAAAGGCATGGATCAAGCCAGATCTAATCTTAGCCATTGATTAGGGACTTAATCTCGGCCGTTGAGATGTCAACATGAAAAGTATAAGAGAAAGCTTACGGTCATTTGGAGAATACACCAAAGTGATCAGTCATTCTATTCTCTAGAGCGGGGTTTGCTAAGAGAGATAGAATCAGTGATCGGGAGAGTAGTTGAGGGGCATTGAGTACAGAGAAATAGAGAAGGCAGAGATTGTGCCGAGAGAGCAACACAACAACCAAGGAGAGTGATGCAGAGCCAGCAAGGGCTCACGCAAGGCCATGCAGAGGTAGCCAAGTGCTGCGCAGAGCACCAAAAAGGCTAGTGTGTCTGACGCAGAGGCCCAGAAAGCTGACGCAGGGCCTCTTGGGGCTGACGCAGTGCCAGCATGAGACAGAAAGGGGCTGACGCAGTGCCAGCATGAGACAGAAAGGGGCTGACGCAGTCCAGATTGGGCAGAAGCTGGGGTTGCAGAGCAGTTTTGTGCTGAGGAGCTGTCGGAAGGATTTTTCAGGGTTTCAGCCAGAGATTTCTCTCAAACTGTGAGATATTGCTGCTAAGGAAATTCTTTGTTGAGTAGGCCAGTTTCGGCACCCAGATTGTACTCTGATATTGCTTAATAAGAAAACCCTCAAATAGCTGCACCAGTTTTCCCGCATTGGGTTTTTCCAGGGACATTGGTCCAAAAATAATGGTGTCATGTGGTGTGTTTGTTCTTGTTTCTTTTAGTTGCTGATCTATAATATGTTGAGCATGCACTAGTGTTTATTTTCATTATTTACTTTGTAAATAATTTGTTAAAGAAAAATAACAAGTAGGTAGGAATAAATCAGAAAAAGTGCATGAAGGGTTTCTAAACTAAGTAAACTTAGAAACTTCAACATGGTATCAGAGCGTGATTGCAGATCACAGGAGGACTAAAAGACATCAACTGAGCGGAGAAATAGCAGCAGAAAACAGTTGTCCCAAGGTGACAAAAGTTGTTTCTAGCAACGCAGAAGCCAAGAAGTGTGACGCAGAGCCACGCAGAAGAAGCCGGGAGTTGTGCAGAGCCTCATAGAGGCCAGCGTTGCTGATGCAGAGGGCCAGAGGGCTGACGCAGGGCATACCAAGGCTGACGCAAACCCATCTAGGATAACACATAGCCAGTGTGAGGCATAGAGGGGCTGACACAGTTCACAAAAAGGCAGTTGTTGGAGTCTAGAAGGCTGCAGAAATATTGCAAAGTGGAGTTGGTGAGGTACTGTAGTCAGAATAGTACCTGACAGAGCAGGGCCAAAGGAGTTGTTACCGAGGGTTTCTAGCCGAGGAACCTGGATCAGCAGTGCAGTTGCACAAGACGATCAGAGTAGGGGACATCTCAATAAGCAGCAGAAGGATTTCTAGGAGGGAAATTAGGACTCAAAGGGAGTCCAGAAGAGAACTTCCAGACGGGAAGTAGAAACTCATAGGAGTCAAACAAAGAACTTCAAGGAGGGAAGTAGAGGAGCGTCATAGCACTACACAAGGTAAGAGACCAGGATACACTGGACGAAGCATCGAACTTCGCAGTCTGGAAGGCCATAATCTTATCAGTGCTTGACAGGAATCGTGTCAAGAACTTCGCCTTGAAGGTTATAGCTATCCTAGTCGACCCCAATGATAACGACAAGTACGAAGAGGCGATGGCGAGGGCCAAGTGCATTATCCTTGATAGGGTCAAAGATCATGTGGTACCACATATAGCCGAGAAGGAAACGGCAGTTGAGATGTGGGAGGTTCTCAAGAACTTGTACCAGCACACTTTTGTGCAGAGAAGAATGCTGCTTGAAAACCAGATGAGGTCGTATCAAATGAAGAAGGGTCAATTAATTGACACCTTCCTCGAAGGACTAAATGAGATCCGAGACCAGTTAACTCCTATAAGAGCGACACCAGATCAGGAGCTTATGGTGAGGACAGCCCTGAATGTTGTCTCAAAAGATTGGGAAGTGTTTGTCCAGAGTATCCTGGGCAAAGGGACTCTCCTATCTTGGGACGAGATGTGGGCAGCTCTTCGCCAGGAAGAGATCAGACAGCAATCAAAGACAGATAGCAAAAGCAAAGGGATCAAAGTTCAGCAGAAGGAAGAGGATATGGCCCTGGCATCTGAGGGAAAGCAGGGGAAGCGGAAGAAGAAAGATCTCTCCAAGATCAAGTGTTTCCACTGTGGGGAGATGGGTCATTATGCGACCCAGTGCCCAAGGAAGAAGAGTAAGGGAGAGTCTTCCAAGACTAAGGCAGCACCAGCACGGGCTGAGAAGGAAGTTTTGACAAATGATGACTATGCCATGAGTGCACACGCGCCACTTGAGCGGAGGTGAGGAGACATCAAGCTCTAGTCAGGCGGACTACAGGCGATGAGGGGCAGGATCCTTGAGGTACCCAGCCTCTTGGATTAGACCTTGCTACGGGAGCCCCGATGAGGAGTAGCAGGACTGGCTGAGTGGGTAGAGACGAATGTAGATGGAGCAGCAGAGAAAGCTAAAGTGTAGGAGTCCCGAGACAGCACAGAGCTAGCAGGTTGTAGCAGTGCGAGAGGCACAAGAGTGTTACACCAGTGCAGGAAGGCACAAAGAGGTGTGCAACAGTGCGAGATGCAAGGAGTTATTGTAGCAGCACAGAGGTCAGAGAGAGGGAGCACTTGTCAATGGCAGAGGGAGCTTCAACATTAGAGAGTGTTTCTAGCCCAACAGGGAGGTCAGTTGGGAGATCAGTTACTTACTTCTCAGTAACTAAGCTGCAGTGCAATAGTGGGCAACACGATGCAGCTTGATGAGAGGAGGTGCAGTGCGGATGCAGTGCTGGGAGAAAGGACCAGCAATAGCACGGATGCAGAGGGTGCTCTCGTACAGATGCAGTAGTGGCAATGGTAGAACCATGGGCAACGATACAGGAGGCAGCAGTGCAGAGGATGTTGGGCAGAAAGGCCTAGCATCAACACCGGTACCAATGCTAGATGATCAGAGTAATACTCAGTGAGGAGTATTGCTAGAGCACAGTGCTCGCTAAGAGGGAGTGTTGATTTGGGATAGCATCGAATGTGCTCTAGCCATGAAATTTGGTGGAGAGGTTGGGGCACATAAGATCTCCAATACCTAGAGAGGGTTTGGGCAGATTCCAAACAGATCAGGAGATATTAGAATAATTAATATTTTTAATGGAGTCCCTATGTCTAAACTTAGGGAAAATAAAATATTAATGTGTATTAATATGAATCTGTGTTAGAATGGTCCAAAAGACATGGATCAAGCCAGATCTAATCCTAGCTGTTGATTAAGGACTTAATCTCGGTCATTGAGATGTCAACAGGAAAAGTATAAGAGGAGGCTTGAGGGTCACTTGGAGAATACACCAAAGTGATCAGTCATTCTATTCTCTAGAGCGGGGTTTGCTAAGAGAGATAGAAATAGTGATCGGGAGAGCAACTGAGGGGCATTCATTAAAAAGAAACAGAAAAGGCAGAGATTGTGTCGGGAGAGCGGCGCAGCGGCCAAGGAGAGTGACGCAGAGCCAGCGAGGGCTCACGCAGGGCCACACACAAGCAGCCAAGTGTTGCGCAGAGCACTAGAGAGGCCAGCGTGTCTGACACAAAGGCCCAGAAAGCTAACGCAGGGCCTCCTGGGGCTGACGCAGGCCAAGAAAGGTTGATGCAGGGCCAATGTGAGACAGAGAGAGGCTGATGCAGTCCAAATTGGGTAGACGCTAGGGTTGCAGAGCAGTTTTGTGCTGAGGAGCTTCCGAAAGGATTTTCCGGGGTTTTAGCCAGGAGATTTCTCTCAAACTATGAGGTATAGTTGCTAAGGAAATTCTTTGTTGGGTAGGCTAGTTTCGACACCCAGATTGTACTATGATATTGCTTAATAAGAAAACCCTCAAATAGTTGCACCGGTTTTCTCGCATTGGGTTTTTCCGGGGACATTTGTCCAAAAATAATGGTGTCATGTGATGTATTTGTTCTTGTTTCTTTTAGTTGCTGATCTATAATATGTTGAGCATCCACTGGTGTTTATTTCCAGTATTTACTTTGTAAATAACATGTTAAAGAAAAATAACAAGTAGGTAGAAATAAATCAGGAAAAGTGCATAAAGGGTTTCTAAACTAAGTAAACCTAGAAACTTCAACAGTTATGGCAATTGAATCACTCCATCTTGTTTATGAATGAGTAATCATGACTTCTTCTTACAAAATTGCTTCTAGGAGATTGACGGGGACCATTATATGTGTCTTTTTGATGTGCCCACAATCCTTTGCCATGTGCCCAAAGTTTGTACAAGAATAGCAATAACGAAGAAATATACTTTGGTACCTGGGAGATGAAGATTTCTTTGATGTACTTCTGAAGTCTTTTCGCCTTGGGATTCCTTGATGATATTCATTGCCTTTTGTATTCTTGACACCATCTGCAAGTTTCCTTGGAGTAGAATTCCCTCCATTGTTGTCTTCTCCTTGCCTTTGATGGAACTGGGAGCATCAACATTTCTTTTTGGCTTCCTCACATCCTTGTTGTTTGAAGCATTATCATACTTGCTTGAGGATTCACCTGCATAGCCAAGACCTAATTTATCAAGGGGAGACCTTTGATGGCTTAGGATGTCATCTAGGTTTGAGAGCTTTTCAAGTTCTTATTCAGCAAGTCCACTTCCTTTTTAAGAAAGACAATTTCTCCTTTCAACTTTTCACAATCTTCATCTTTCATAACTAGTTTCTTCTTCATTTCTTCCATCATCCTTGATACTTCATGTGTTTCATTTTTTAGAGAGATGACATTTGATTTTAGTAGGAAAATCTCTTCATCCTTTTCTTTTAGTTGACATGACATAGTATTTCTTTCTTTTTTTGCTTCATCAATTTGTCCTACTATGAATGCCAAAGCTTCCATCACCTTCTCAGCTCCTTGTGCTTGTTTCCTTGTTTCTTCTAGTTGAGATCTAAGGGAGGAGACCTCTTCCTTGTATTGACCAATCTCCGCTTCAAGTTTGTTCAAACTCTTGAGTCTTTGTTCAAGGTGGCTTGACAAAGCTTCTTCCCTTTTCTTTGCCTTATCCACTTCAAAATAAACACATTCAAGTATGAAACCAAGCCAAAGAAGACAAAGTGCACCATCAATAAGCCTTCGAGTCAAAAGGTAAGTCAAACTAGTTTCTAAAGAGTTGAAATTAACCTCAAAATGTGTGCACAAGAGGAGCGCTCCATTAAGGGGTGATATCCATGTCACAATGACATGAAACATGTGGCAAACAACCCCAAATAAACTAGGGTTCACACGAAGGAGCTCACACCACATCAACTATCAAGGTCCTGTTACCGCTCAATCTAGTAAGGGTCCTAGGAGGGGTTTCTAAGGGGCAACTACTAGACCAAATGGAAATAACGGGGCAAGGACCCATTGTCACCTCAATCGATGTCCTCTGTTCTTTACAGACTTTAACCGATGGGAGGAGTTCTAGTATGAAGGAAATCACAGGAATTATAAGGTCAATGACTAGGTGTGGTGTGATTTCCAAAGCCCATTCAAAAGAGAGGCTCAAATAATAGCAAGATTGCTTCAAAGAGAAGCTAATGGCTCTCCGAGAAAGGCTTATATGGAGACCTAGACTTAGGGTTTATGATATCCAATTATGTCAAGGAAACCTATGGTCAAGGCTCAAAGATGACTTAGACTACTCAAGAAGCTTTTGAATGATGCTTATATGCCTTAAAATAGACCTTTTCTATTCTTGAGAAGCCTAGAGTGGGACCACAGGAGACATGGATTTTATGTGTAATTGTGGGAGAAGACTCTCCAAAGTGCTCTCTAGGTCAAGGTGGGATGAAAGAAAGGGTTCTCAAGAATAACAAAGGTCTATTTTAAGGCATAAAAGCATCATTCAAAAGCTTCTTGAGTATTCTTAATCATCTTTGAGCCTTAACCTTATGTTTCCTTGTCATAATTGGATATCATAAACCCTAAGTCTAGGTCTCCATATAAGCCTTTCTTGGAGAGCCATTAGCTTCTCTTTGAGCACTCTTGCTATTATTTGAGCCTCTCCTTTGAATGGGCTTTGGAAATCACACCACACCTAGTCATTGACCTTATAATTCCTGCGATTTCCTTCATGCCAGGACTCCTCCCATCGGTGAAAGTCCGTAAAGAGCAGGGAACATCAACTGAGGTGACAGTGGGTCCTTGTCCTGTTGTTTCCATTTGGTCTAGTAGTTGCCCCTTAGGGACCCCTCCTAGGACCCTGTTGTAGTTGTTGCAACACCCTCCAAAATTTTAGCTTACACTCAATTTCAGAGCCTTCCTTGGTCTTTTACATTGTTGTTGCAAACACTAGAGCTCATTTCATGAGCTTTCTTGCAGTTCTTTGGTCCCTCTTGCATGTTGGGTTAATTGTCGTCTTTTGGCATGATTAGCTGTCATACAATGTTTGCAAGCCTTTTCTGATGGTTTCAAAGGTCAGTCTTTGTGTATATGAGTTGTCCCAACCATGTAAACATATGTCGCATCCATACACAAAGCCTTGAGCACTATCACACAAGTGTCGTCACAGTCATCCTAAAACCTATCTTAAGTGTTGCACTTGTCCTATCTTGTTGTGAGGCAGTCACACAAAGGTAAATGCTTTGTTTACGTGTTCCGATGATCTATGTTGTCTTGTCATCAAAGTATGCTAAGTGTGTGATCACAATCGAAGTTCATCACAGTTCATTACCAATCCCACACTTGGCCATTTTCAGAAAATCTTCCCAACCGGGCAACTTAGCTTCATCGAGCCCCGACTGAACTGCGCACTGCACAGTATTAGCCCTCTAAGTTGTGACCTTGCTGCTTGGAACTGTGCAATGCATAGTCCCTATCCTCCAGGGTTGCTGCTCTGCACAATTCCTGTGCCCAGCTCCCGTTCTTGACCCCCAAAATTGCGCAGTTGTGTCTCCCAATCTGCCTTGAACTGCGCAAAAGCCTAGCCTCCTTTGGCATCCAAAACTCTGCAGACACTTCTCTTATTGTCCTTTCCCTCAACCGGACCCCACTACCTCCAGAAACTACACAGTTTTGTCCTTCAAGCCTCCCTGAGCTGCGCAGTCTCAGAGCCCAAGCTCTCCCCCTTACTACTAGAACTATGCAATGCGCAGTCACTGGGCCCCTCTCCCCAGTCTGTGACTTGTCTCGGCCTCAGTTCATGGATAAGGATGCATCATCTTAGACTAGCAAATTTTCGGATTGATGTGGTCCCGTCATGAGTGAGTTGCAGGGACAGGTACATTATTAAGTCATGGCAAAGATGATGAAGAAGGAGGGAAGCATGCTTAAAGACTTTCTTGTAGCTGAACTCACAAGTGGATCAATCAAGAGGAAGTAAAATGTCATAAATTTGCAACTGCCATCCAAGACTAAAGATCATTGAAGACTCTGCATCACCAAGCCATGCGAAGGTGAAGAGAAAGTATATCCAAGAATACATCCAGCACTCAACAACAATAGTGACTTGACATTGCCACATCACCAAGAAGTCCATGCCAGCAATGTCATTTCATGTCATGTCATGAGTGGTCATATGCCACATCACTATTGTGGACCATGCATATTGTATTCAAATGTATTGTAAAGTGGAAGTCAAAAGTACACACATGAATATGGAGAGTCATGTAAGTTGAACAGTCATGAGGGTAGTCAAAGAGTCACAAAGGGGAAGCATTACCCCTTGGTTATATATACCCCCTCATTGTATGAGCAACGAACTTTTTCACCTTGGCTCCTCCCGCAAGGCATTAGAGAGATCAACTAGTTCTTTGAGGAGCAAGGAGTGGCTCCAATGTCCCACTATTGGGGCTAGTGATGTACATTGTAAACATGTGTCTTGGAAATTTTGTTTAATAACTAAAGCCTTTAAGGCCAACACATTCTTCATGCATGGACTATGAATGTTTGTAAGACTATTCTATGGACGTTTGTATTTCATGTTTGCTTTCACATGTACTACAATAGTTGAACTATTTCAGTTATTTTAGTGCTTATCTTATTGAGAATGTGCTGTAATGGTTGTTATCGTTGTCCCATCCTTGTGGACTATTCTGCAGGATATTAGACAGATCTTTCCCTATTTGTTGGTTGTAATGACCGTCACATCCGTTGTGGACTATTCTGCTAAATGTTAGTCGGATCTTTCTGGTTCATGTGTGTCTCTTCCTGATTGGTACTATTACCTCTCACTTAAAGGCTCACTCCACCCCCCACCCCCCCCGCCTGCAATAGAAGAACCTTGACACAGTTGCAACTACACAGTCACCAAGCACACCTCCCTTGCTTTTGGAGGACACCATTGCATCCCTCTCTCATGCTGACAGCTAGAGCCAAAGCAAATCTTTAAGGATTTGGCAACCAGACCTTTATACCGGATGGGACTCCTACACCAAACGGTGTGAGGTCTAATTAAGACTTCACACTAGGGAGATCCCCTCAATATTGACAGGTCCAGCACCATCAACATTTCTGGCGCTAGAAGGAGGGCAGCCAGTATTTTATGGTTGATAAACCCACTAACCCCGTCATTCCATCTTCTGGTCAAGGCAACAACATTCATTGCACCTCCCCTACTCGTGCTTCTGACGTTGGTGACTCTTCTCAGCCCAGACCTGAACATGAAATTTTGTATGATCAACTTCAGACCATCTGCCCTATAACCCATCAATTTGTAAAAGTTGTTGGATTGATTCTGAGAGTAATTAGTCTCCCATATTCTCCAAAGAAGAACAAGACCACCTCCACGAGAATAGTAGTTTCATATCTTGAAGAAGTAGTTCTTGCCACTCTTGAATAATTAGCAGACTTTGTGGAAAAATAAGAAGATCCTCCACTCTTTTATGGTGGTGACGAAGACAACATTCTACTCTCGGACACATTTTTTCGGCAGGACGGGCGGAGAAGAAGAAGAGAAAGAAGAGCCATCAAATTTTGATAAAGAAGAGAAGGACAACGAAGAAGAAGACATAGCAGACCAAAATTTGGACTGGATGACTCAGGGCCCACTCGCACTTCCAGGTGTCCTGCACAAGATGCCAAGACGTTTAGAGAAGCTTTTAACAATGTATGTCCCTGATAAGACAGTGAAGGATGAAGACCATCTGGACAACTTTTACCTACATCTGCAAACATTTGAGGTACATTACGATGATGTTGCATGGAGACTCTTCCCATGTACCTTGCATGGTAGAGAAGTATGGAATCACAGTGTTCCTCCAAACTCCATCCAGAATTGGGGGGGTTCAAGAAGATCTTCCTCGAAAAAATTGTTGATGATATGATCCCCACCGTGTTATTAAAGAGTTGGGTAATCTTAAGATGGAGCAAAAGGAAAACATGAAAGATTTCAACCAGAGGTTCAATCGCATCTTGAACAAATTTCCGGAAAATACAAAGCCTCATGACTCCATCTTTTGCTTCCTACTGCACCAAGAGACAACTCCTAATCCCATGCTAAAGCAGTAACTTGAAGTCCTTTTTTGATCTATTGTGTTCCTTTCCCAGTCCACATCAGTATAGCCCACCAATCTGACACCATCACCTTGAGCATATCTGATCCCATACTCAAATGTACCACACAAATACCTCAACACATGTTTAGCTACTATCCGATGCACTCTCTTTGGCTCCACCATGAACTGACTCAGAGAGTTAACTACATAGGATATGTCTAGCCTAGTGCTGACCAGATACATGAGAGATCCTATCAACTGCCTGTGCAAGGTGGGTTCTACATCCTTCTTCCTGGATGCATCTATCTTCCTCCAGTTGTTGATCATTGGTGTAGACAAGGCCCTGCAATCCTCCATCTTGAAACTCCTCTAAATCTCTATGCAGTATCTCCCTTCACCAAGGAAGATCTTGCCATCTGTCTGCCATACCTCCATGCCTAGAAAATAGTGCATTAACCCCAAGTCCTTCATCTCAAACTCTGCTGCAAGATCCCTCTTGCATTCCTCGATGAGCCCCAATGAACCAGTCTAGAATAAGTCATCCACATATAGGACAAGAATGAGAACACCTCCCCCAACCACCAAGTAGTGGAGGTTGTTGTTCGCCTAACTCTTCACAAAGCCCATGCCCTACAAGCATCTATCGATGCGCTCATACCACGCCCTGGGAGCTTGCTTGAGCCCATACAAAGCTCTCTTTAACTTGCACATGTGAGTCCCTCCACTGTGTGCCACAAAGCCCTCTAGTTGTTCTGTGTACACTTCCACTCCCAATTCACCATTCAGGAAGATCGTCTTGACATCCATCTGATGGATCTTCCATCCCATCTTTGTTGCTAATGAGATCATGACTCATATAGAAGTGTACCTAGCCACAGGAGCAAACGTCTCCTCATAGTCTATTCCCTCCTTCTAAGAGAAGCCCTTGGTCACCAACCTAGCCTTGTATTTCTCGATGTTGCCATCTGCACCGTGTTTGATCTTGTAGATCTAGCGTGATTCAACCACCTCCTTGTCTGTCGGTCTCGATACAGCCTCCTAAACATTGTTTTGCGCGATTTAGGAATACTCCTCAACCATTACATCCTGCCACGTTTGCTATTGTGCGACCCCCTGAGAGCTGGAAGGCTCGCTATCTACCACCTGACTAACCAATGCCATGTAACCAGTGTACCTCTTTGGTTGTCTTTGCTCTCTCTTACTTGTCCTAGGAGCCCCCACAAACTCTTGAGCATCCCTAAGTGTAGCCTGAACCTCTCGGTTCCTCCTGCCAACAATGGAGTTAGGAATATCCACCTCCATGTCCTCTTGATGCATCTCCCTGATCTTCTACATCTGCTGCTCCATGATCTGTGAAGCCTCAAGAACACTCGCACCCGAACTCGTGCTCACACTGGTCATTGTACTCGTGCTCTGCTGCTGCCCTTGATTTTGTTATGCAATTGTGGGACCCTTTATTGGCTGCTCACTCTAATCTTTAGTTGTTGGCAACTCTTTGGACCTTCTTTACGCATTGTCCTCCATGAACATGACAACTCGCCTGACTATAATCCTCCTGGCCTCTAGGATGAAAATCTTGTATGCCTTCAAGGTTTCACTATACTCAACAAAATAACCTTGCCCTACAGTGTGATCCAACTTTGAATTGTTGATTTCTGGTAGCACCAGATGTGCTCTAAGTCTCAAATTTTGCAGGGAGGCTTAAGCACATGTATTCCAAAGAACCTAGAAAGCATTTTGGGAAATTCCACCCGGAGATAGTTTTATTAAAATAATTAATTATTTTTAATAGGTCCTTAAGTCTAAACTTAAGAAATTAAAATATTAATGGGTATTAATCTAACTGTGGGTGTAACTTCTAGAAGAAGACGAAGATCAAGCAAAAAGGATCTTAGCCATTGATTAGCTTCTAATATGGATCGTTGAATGTCAACGAGAAGATTATTTAAGGAGGCTTGAGGGTCATTTGAAGACACATAGAGAGTTGATCAGTCAGATCGAATTGTTGAGCTAGAGAGCAGCGCGTCGATTTTGTGTTGATCATGCAGAGAGGGGCAAAGATAGTTTTGGTTGTAGCATCTTTTCCAGGGCCAAGAATACTCAACAGAGAGGCAAAGAAAGACACAAAAGAGGCAACCCAGTGCCTAGTGAGGGTAGCGCAGAGCTAAGAAAGGCTCACACAGAGCAGCACAGTGCCTTCCAAGCAGAAGTCTGAGATTTTGCTAGGAATTTGATGTTCTGAGCCGGGAGCACTGAAGTCGAAGCTCTTGAGAGAAAATCAATTCATCAGAGAGGTGACGTAGTGCCTCAAAGGCAGTGATGCAGGCCCACGCAGTGACTGTGTAGTGGCAGCACAAAGGTAGTTGAGGACTCGTTGGTTCAGTTGCCGGATCAGCCGGGACTTGCAGTGCAGAGTGAGGTAATCTCACTAATTTCTTTTGCCAAGTGATATTCTCTATACTGGATTGCTAGCAAGGCATCCACAGTTTGTATTCAGAAATAACTTCTGCTTAATAATAAAAACTCTCAAATCTGATGCACCGATTTTCCCGCATTGGGTTTTTCCGAGAACATTTGTCCAAAAACAACTGTGTCAATTGTGTTGTAATTTCTTTCTTGCTCAGTTTCTTGTTTCTGCGTTATATTTAATTAAGTGAAGGTTGTAATGTATGTATTTAGATGTTTGTCGTAGTAAACTATAAGTAATTTATTTAAAGGAATTTAACAAATAAGAGAAATATCATCAGTTGCTGCAGTAGCAATTCTGATTAAGGAATTTTCACATGGTACAAGAGCAATGCAGGTGAAACAAGAAGAGCAGTGCCGGAGAACCCAACGCTGAGCAGAGAAGGAGGTCGAATAGCTGAAGGAGGCAGCGGTTCGAATCCCAAGAGGGATTGCGCAGTCTAGGCTAGGAAGGCTGAATTTTCGAGGAAAGTCTCTCTCTAAGCGAGTTGACAGAGAGGAAGGGCTTCCAGACCAAAATTTTGTCGTGCCAAAGGAAGCAGCGTAGAGCCTCAGCATGAGGAAAGCGCTGGTGGGACGCAGTTTTCAGCAAGCAGATTGTTGGGCTAAAAGACATCAGAAAAGAGAGAAGAAGCACAGTTGAGGAAATTTTTCTCAATAGACTTCCCGCCAAGAAGTTCGTTTTCTTATTGCATGAGCAACAACAGTAAGAGATAGAGAGAAGCAATTCGACATTTTCGTGGCAGAGATGGCAGCTAGTGGATTGAGAGATCAAGACAGGTTGGATGGGGCATCCAACTATGTGATTTGGAAGGCAAGGATGTCATGCCTTCTAGATGATCATTTTCTCAAGGCCTATGTCGACAGCATGGTGGCTGAGCTCGCGGATCCAGATCAGCTGAAGAAGTACAAGGGAGAAATGGCAAAGGCAAAGAGAATGATCCTCGATGGAGTGAAGGATCATCTGGTCTGTCACATCGCTAGCAGAGGGACTGCTAAGGAGATGTAGGATGTGTTGTCTATGCTATATCAGGGATCTTCCGAGCAACGGAAGATGTACTTAGAGCAGAAATTGGGATCTACACAGATGCGGAAGGGGGAGTAGCATTGATCCGTTCCTCACAAAGCTTCAGGAGACCCAGGACGAGCTAGCAGCTATGGGGTCTACACCTCAAGGTTCCGAGATGATGACACTGGCCCTAAACTTAGTCTCAGAAGAATGGCAAGTCTGTGTCCAAAGAATTTTGGGCAGGGCAGCTTTACCAAACTGGGATAGTATGTGGGCAACTCTCAAGCAGGAAGAGTTGAGGAGAGATCTAGTCAAATGTAAGCTTGACAGAAGCAGCAACAGTGGGTCGAAGACCAAGGAGGAGGAAGAGAATGCAGCCCTTGCATCCAAGGGGCAGCAAGAGCAGTGGAGGCGGAAGAAGGACATCTCAAAGAACAAATGCTTCAGGTGTGGTGAAATGGGTCACTATGCAACACAGTGTCCTCTCAGGACAAAGATGAGAAGCACGATCCGAAGGCTATAGAAGATCGAGGAGGAAGAGTTTGCCATGACAGCCGAGATACCTCCATGAGGGAGGTTGGCTGATTTAGAGTTGTAGTTCGAAAGAGCTATAGATGGGCAAGATCCTTGAGGCGCCCACCTCTCAGATCAATTCCTTGCTACGGGAGCCCAGATCAGAAGTCGCAGGATGAACCAGTGTCAGTTGGTGCAAAGGAGTGTTGGAGTGACAAATGCAGTGGTTAGAACGCCAAGTCTGAGCAATGTAGTGCAGAGTTGCAGCAGTGTAGGGAGGCATAGAGCAGTGGCAGCAACAACGCAGTGGCTTCAAAGGGATAGCGTGGGAGTAGCAATAGTCAGATCTTCAACAGCGATATGCATCTATGCTGAACACTTGTTCAGATTTTGGGATGTTTTTCAGTTGCAGTGTAGATGAGTGTTAGTAGTGGTAGTGCTAGCAGCAGCATATATGCAACGCTTGAGAGGGGGTTGTAGTACGGATGCAATGTTGACAGTGGCAGTGTCAACAATAGTACAGTTGCAGCAACAACGTAGTAATTGGTGGACAGCATGTCAGACATCAACAGCGCAAAGTACGATGTTATGAAGTCAGGGTGATGCTTTAATGGGAGGCATTGCTAGAGCACATTCCTCGCTAAGATGGAGTGTTGACTTTTCTAGTAGCATCGGATGTGCTCTAAGTCTCAAATTTTGCAATTAGGCTTGGGCACATGTATTCCAAAGAACCCAGAAAGCGTTTTGGGAAATTCCACCCGAAGAGTTTTATTAAAATAATTAATTATTTTTAATGGGTCCCTAAGTCTAAACATAGGAAATTAAAATAATTAATGGGTATTAATCTATCTGTGGGTGTAACTTCTAGAAGAAGACGAGGATCAAGCATAAATGATCTTAGCCATTGATTAACTTCTAATCTGGGTCGTTGAATGTCAACGAGAAGATCATTTAAGGAGGCTTGAAGGTCATTTGGAAGACACACAGAGAATTGATCAGTTCAGTGTTGTTATTATCGCGAGTTTTTCATCAGAACGAGAATATCGCGAGTTTTATTCGAAATTATCGCCAGTGTTTTTTTTTGCCCGATTTTTTGGAAATTATCACGATTTTTTCCAAAAAAACGCGATAAATCGGAAATTATTGCCGGCAATCGGGGAAGCGAGGTTTTATAACAATTTTTTGGGTTTTTTGTCAATTCATTTGCACAGTTAGGTGCGCGGAGGGCAGAGGAGCGTTGGAGAGAGCTAGGAGACATTGCTTGGAGAGAGTTTGAAGATTTTTCACGTGCTTAGAGGAGAAAATCAAGAGGAGGAGACCGATTTCTCCATAAAAACAATATGGGAATCAATTTTTTTTTGTTTTCATTGTTTTTAAACATTGTTTTTGTATTTTTTCATTGTTTTTGGTTGGGCAACTTGGTATGACTATGGGCACCAATTTTTTTTTGTTTTCATCGTTTTTAAACATTGTTTTAGTATTTTTTCATTGTTTTTGGTTGGGTAGCTTGGTATGACTATGGGCACCGATTTTTTTTTGCTTTCATTGTCTTTAAACATTGTTTATGTTTTTTTCATTGTTTTTGGTTGGGTAACTTGGGTTTTCATTGTACAATGTAAAAATTAAAATACTAAATTGTAAATTTGCAACTTGTAAATACTAAATTGTAATCCTTATTTTCCCATAGGTTCACAACTTCACCGAAACACCATTCAAGTTTGCAACGTCAAAGTTCAAAAACAAACATGCCAAGGAAATTGGATCCTTTCTGGGAATATGGTGAACCTAAAGCTCTGAATGATAGACTAAACTTGACTTGCAAGTTGTGTGGCCACCCTATGTCCAGGGGGGTGTACAGATTGAAGTATCACCTTGCACAAATCCCTGGAAATGATGTGGGGCCTTGTTCAAATACAAATCTCGAACTCATCCAAAGAGCCATGAAAGCATTGGAGGTTTTAGACCAAAATAGAGAGGCCAAAGAAGAAATCAAAAGGCAACTAAAAAAGTCAGCTGAAGCAAGTGGCACTAGTTCTACTGCAGCATCAACCAATCCGGTAGCTGCCACATCATTTTTTGTTCCTCGAACCACACCTGGTTCACAGCCATCTATCAATTCAATGTTTAAAAGAACTGAGAAAGAACAAGCTGACAAGTTGCTGGCAAAATTTCTCCTCTAGAGTGATATTCCTTTCAACATTGTAAGGAATAATCCATTTTTCCAACCTGTTGTTGATGCTATTGCAAGTGTTGGCCCAAGGTACAAAATCCCTTCTTATCATGATTTCAGAAGCCGGATTCTTCAAAATGAAAAGCTTGAATGCATCTAAAGATTGGAGGATTTTAGGGCATCATGGGCACAAACAGGATGCACTGTTATGTCAAATGGTTGGACTGACCAAAAGGGGAGAACCCTTATAAACTTCTTGGTTAGTTGTCCCAAGCGGACTATGTTTATTAAATCTGTTGATGCATCTGCACAAATCAAAGATGCAAGAACATTATGTCATTTGGTAGATGTGTTTATTTTGGAGGTGGGTGCAGAAAATGTTGTCCAAGTCATAACGGACAATGCTGCAAATTATGTTGCTGCTGGCAGGATGCTTATTGACAGGCATCCTACTTTATTTTGGACACCTTGTGCTGCATACTGTATTGATTTGATGTTGGAGGACATAGGGAAAATTCCCTTTGTCAAAGATATTGTTGATTCATCCAAAAGCATTACAAAATTTATATATAACCATACATCTGTGCTTAACTTGATGAGAAGATTCACCAACAACAAAGAGTTGGTGTGCCCCGCCATTACACGGTTTGCCACCAGTTTCATATCTCTTCAATCCCTCTTGAATTCTATGTGGGATGTGAAGAAAATGTTTCTTTCAGAAGAGTGGCGTGCTTTGCCAATGAGCCTCAAACCAGAGGGAGAGGTCGTATGCAAACTAGTTTCATACCGGGAAGAATTCTGGGTGGGAGTGCAAGAGATGTGTGCCATTACTGAACCTTTGGTAAAGGTTCTTCGGTTGGTTGATGGTGAGAAGCCTGCAATGGGCTATTTGTATGAGGCCATGGACAGGGCCAAAGAAGCCATTCGGGCCTACTATGATGATAAGGGAGATAATGGGTTTTAGAGACAACTCCTCCTATGGGGAGTGATTGATAAGCGATGGAACAACACACTCCATCGTCCCATTCATGTTGTTGGGCTTTTCCTGAACCCCACATTTTCTTACGCATGTGGGTTTGTATTTGATGCTGAGATCATGGATGGATTCTTATCCTCCGTCCAGAAGATGGTGCGATCTCCAGAACAACGTATAGAGATCTCTAAAGAAATTGAGACATATAGGATGGCAGGTGGCACATTTGGCTTTGAGATGGTTGTCATTGATAGGACGATTAAACTGCCAAGTATTTTTTAGTTTGTAACTTTGTTTCAAATTTCATTGTCTCTTCAAATTCCATTTTTTTCTTATGTTTATTTAAAATTTTATTTGTAATTTTGTTGTAGATGCATGGTGGAGAATGTATGGTAGCGGGGTACCCCTTCTACAAAAGCTTGCCATTCGCATCCTCAGCGAAACATGTAGCTCCTAAGGATGTGAGTGCAACTAGAGTGTATTTGAAAAAGTACACAACAAAAAGCGCAACAAGTTAACACTTAAACATTTAATATACTGCAAATTTCCAAATAAATTTTTGAATTCATTAAACAATATTTTTTTATAATTATTAATTATTATTTCATGATCTTTGTACAGGTTGGAGTCCCAGCGACTTAATGACATGGTTTACGTCTACTACAATCTTCGATTGTGGGTGAGGCAACTTGAGAGGACACCTAATGTGGAGGCCATCTCATTGGATGGGATTGACACCACTCCTGCATGGAGGGTTGAGGCCGAGACGCCTCTCATGGAGTCTGCTGCTGATTGGTTAGTGCAGGATGTAGTGGAGGGAGAGGAGGAGGAGGATCAGGAAGAGGAGGAACAGGAGGAGGAGGTGACACCACCTGCCCGGGCTACCCCTGCCACAAGTAGAGGACGTGGTCTACCTCCTATAGCTCCTAGTTCTAGTTCTTCAGCTTCTGGAGCACATCAGACTCCACTGCCATCTCCATCAGCACGGCCACCAGCATCTACAGCTAAAGGGAAAGGGAAAGCTGTGGCATTTTCTCGCAAGAGGGGCAAAGATAATCAATAAGATTAGACTTTAGTTATTTTCTTCATTTTATTGTATATGACATTATGACATGATGAGATACATTATTATATTTTTTGTTGATATTTTTAGGCTGAGTTCAGACGCAGGAGTCAGGACTTACTATTCAAGACATGATTTAATGTTATGTGTGATTTTAGCACTAGAAATGATCTTAAACATCTTATATATTATTTCTTTTATCATAGTTATGTGTCAATGTATTTATTTTATGTTGTAGATGGTTTAAATATTAAAAAAAATGAAAAAAAAATGCAAAAAATGAATATTTTTCTACCAAACGATTATTTACCGATTATTTCTGATTATTTCCCGATAATTATGATTTTTTCCTCGCGCCGATATTATCCCGATAACGATTAATGCAACATTGGATCAGTTAGATCAAATTACTGAGCTAGAGAGCAGCGCATTGATTTTGTGGTGATCACACAAGGAGGGGAAGAGATAGTTTTGGTTGGAGGATCTTCTCCGGAGCCAAGAATACTTAGCAGAAAGGCAGAGAAAGACATAAAGGAGGCAGCGCAGTGCCTAGTGAGGGTGACGCAGAACCAAGAAGGGCTCATACAGAGCAACGCAGTGCCTTCTCTTGTCGCACAAAGTGTCTAGGCACTGCAACAACGCTCTAAGGGTTGTCACTCTCGATCCTTACTCACTCCGTTTAGACTCTCTCCTAGGCAAGTCAAGGGGGGTAGTCCCTAAGATAAATGGATGAGAAACCCTGTAGAACACAGGCCTAGGAGATTTTAATGATAGACAACTCGATGATTTTTAATGAACCTTGATTAACTCATATGAATAGATTAAAGGCTAATGTAAGCAAGGCACGACCACTAGTTAGAAACAATTATAGACCACTGCCTTTATGTTCAATTAACCGCAGATCGAGTAAGAAAACAAGTTATCCAGAACAATTTTTCCAATATGTGACGAACAGTGACAATCATGAATGATCAATAGAAACGCCCAACATTGTAACATGCAAAAGATTCTAGATTTTAAATGATTTTCATTAACTGCCCAAGATCTAGAATTAAATAATTTTCTCCTATCGCCAATATAACTCAAAACGTTTATCGCATTTGACAATAGAGAAAAATGCTTTCAATCACCAAATAACACTAAGGAACTTCAAATAAATTTTAATTATCCTTAGACAATAACTTCAATGTGATAACAAACAAAAAAAAATCAAACTGAATCAAAGGGTTACATTTTAAGATTTTAATGGGCCATAGGCCCCATTAAAATATTTAATGTAAAACCACAAATCCCTTTAAATTAATTCCTTCGTAATTCTCACATCACCCAGAATTTTTAAAAATTTAGATTTTTTAAATGTTTTTTTAATCTTTTAGACTTTTTTAAATTTTTAGGATTTTTTAGATTTTTTAGAATTTTTATGATTTTCTAAACATTTTTTATTTTTAATTTTTTAGATTTTAGATCATAATAAAATCAAAACCATAAATCAAAAATAAGAAAATCAAAATCAAGCCAAAAACAAAAAAAAAATGTAAAAATCAAATCAAATTAAAAAGTCAAAATAGCAAATCGAAAATCCAAATAAAAATTAAAATTAAAAATTAAAATCGAATTTAAAAAAAAAAAAAAAATGAAAAATTAAAATGCATTCTAAAAACTGACTTTTTAATGTATATACAAAACCTAAACGTAAAACGAAAATCAACTAATAAAAACCTAACCTAATGGGCGTGCATTCATATAAGTGAAAGTAAAATAAAAAGAAAATCGAATTGTACTTCTTGTTGTGTTATGCAGGTCTAGCAGCGACAAAGGAACTCGACTGCGGAAAGGGAGTCTACACGACGGGTTTGCTTGGTTTTGCAGGTTGAAAGAAACTCGACGACGGAAGAGTAGAGATGGCTAAGCCCTCCTCTTCCGTTGGTCGAGAAGATGGATAGATAGTCTTTCTCGACCAATTGGCAAGTGTGGAGCTAAGACGGATAGATAGTCTTTCTCAACCAAAGCTTCCCTCAACGATGGAAGGAGCTATGAGAAAGGGATAAGGTAGCAGATGAAACACAGGAAAAGATGAGCTGCAGGTTGTTGGACTGACGTAGGTGGGAGAATGAGATAGCGTGGAGAGATGGAGGGTTAAGGACATGGAGTTGGGCAGCGATTTGTTAGATGGCTGGAGCAAAACGTGAGGAAGGTAGGCAGCACTAGGGAGCCATGATGGGGAATGAAGCTGCGTGGAGAGGGTTTGGAATAGAGAGGAAGAGTTGTCTGCAGGTTTGGACAGCGAAATGGTGGAAGAGGATGAGAGGGTACACAGGTCCAAGGTGTGAGCAGAACGCGCAGGTTTAGAGACTGCGTGGAGGAGGAGCGGGGTTATGAAGCTGGGTAGCATGGAGATGAATGGAGACAGAGGAGGGTTTAGCAAGGGATCAAACGCAGAGGGTGTGGCAGATTCGGATTTATGAAGAAGCAGTTTGCCAGGGTTTAAAAAAAACATGTTTTTTGCAGGAAGAGGCCACGCTAGAAATGACTGCGAGAATGTTGCAGCATAAAGATTTAAAAAAAAAAAAATTGAAATTGCATAGTAAAGCCCAAAAAAACTATTAGCAAAACAAAGAATGAATCAACTTAATGGTGGTCTAGAAATCTTGATTAAATCCTTCTGCTTCAAATTTCTTAATGAAACCCTCACGAAATTCCCTGATTTAAAAAAAAAAATAAAACTCTTGGACTGCAAAATCTTTGGATAGAAACCCTGCCAAAATGATGTTGATGGACCCCCAGATCTTACCCTCCAGGGCCTAGATCTGGACTCTGCACAGCTTTCAGCTTCAAATCTGCAACTGCAGGACAACAAGAAACACCCAAACGATATATATAATGACCCAAAAAAAAAACCCCGAAAACCCAAACTGAAAATAACTACAGATCTATGTACATAAATGGAAGATCTATCAGATCTAGGGTGTGTGAGTCTGACTCCGCTCCCAAATCTGATAATCTAAGGCTCTCAATAGGCAGATCTATCGATTTAGCACAAACAAACAAACAAAAAAAATCAAATTTTAAAGGAGGTACTGAGCTCAAAACCGTCTATGCATCACCCATAAAAATATCGTATGATAAGCCCGGGACCAAATTTAAGCTAGGCTCTTCAGAAAACACGGATCGGGAGTTGGCTGGTTCAGCTGAGAACTTCCCCAAATGCCCGATGATCTAATAATCAAGGATTTCCTGCAAAACTCAATTTAACCATCAACATAGATCAAGAAAACGACAATAAAATCCAGATAAATAGAGATACCTGCTATTATATTTAGAACTTAAATTATCATTCAAACCCCAGTGACTGAGCAAGATACTCGTACTCAAATCACTCTTCAAAAAGCTATCATCAATGGCTAAAAGAAATCTATGCATGAAAATGACACATCTTACACTATTTCCATGAAAGTAACACCAACAGAAATTAACCCCAGAGTCTTTTTTTATTGCTCATAAAAAGATTACAAGAGAGCTTTTCGCTTAATACGCGATCCAGAGATCGGATGAACTGACTGACAAATGACCTCCTATTTAAAGATAAATCCTCCAACGGCTAATTTGAGTGATCCTCGTCAAAGCAATCTTGACCGTTGATGAGGATTAAAATTTCTTTTAATCTCATCCGTCGAAATTTTAAATTATTGAGGAAATTCAAAATTTTCAATTAAATGCATTTTAATAAATTCAAAAATTAAAATTTTGAATTAATTTCCTCAAAATTTTGACATTGACTTGGACCTAGGGACCAAAGGCTTAAAATTTAGCAAAATAATTAATTTATTTTAGTCCCTGGACCTCTTAAACTTTAACTTTTTAAGGACCAACGAATTTTACTTTTGGAGAATTTAAATTTACCTAGGACCTAGAATTAATCAAATTTTTGGCTTAGGATTTTAATTAATTTTAGCCAGAAAATTTAATTAATTAACCTATGAGAGGATAAATTATTTTTCCAACTCTCAAGGCACTTTACATCATTTTTTTTCATATCTTTTACATCACAAGGGGGAAAACCCGTCTGAAATAGATCCTCACAGACTACCCATTTCTGCGAGACAAATATAATCCAACAGACTAAACAATTTGTAATAAAATAACCTAACCAAATAGTTAAGATTATTCCCAAATCACTTTTACATAGACTCGATCTAGAACACTAGGACTCCCCTAAGATCCCAGTGACAAAATCCATTCCGGCTTTGGGGTAAGGCTGAAGGAAAACTCTGCCGACCATCCAAGAATGGATCGGTGACACAAAAAACCTCCTGGAATGTAGATCGTCACCAGAAAAGTAGGTTTACCTAGGTAATTACATACACGACACAAATCTGCTGAGATTATTTACATTATACACATGCAGAATGGGTTTACATTATAACATGATCCTCAGGCTAATGATGATAGTTGGATGGCAGGAACACATCAATCAAGTGCTATCCCTTTTGCGAAAAAAAGGGGCTGTATTGTTATGGGTCGTTGACACATAGTGGTCAACACATTCCAAGCAGAAGTCCGAGATTTTACTAGGGGTTTGACGTTATGAGCTAGGACGGTTGAAGTCAAAGCTCCTAAGAGAAAATCAATCTATCAGAGAGGTTACGCAGTGCCTCAGAGGCAGTGACGCAGGCCAACGCAGTGACTGCGTAGGGGCAGTGCAAAGGTAGCCAGGGACTCATTAGTTCAGCTACCGGATCAGTCGAGACTTGCAGTGTAGAGTGAGGTAATCTCACTAATTTCTTCTGTTGAGTGATATTGTTTGTACTTGATTTCCAATAAGGCATCCATAGTTTGTATTCAAAGATAACTTCTGCTTAATAATAAAAACTCTGAGATCTATTGCATCGATTTTCCTGCATTAGGTTTTTCCAGGGACATTTGTTCAAAAACAACTTTGTCGCTTGTGTTGTATTTTCTTTCTTGCTCAGTTTCTTGTTTCTGTGTTATATTTAATTAAGTGAAGGCTACAATGTATGTATTTCGATATTTTCTGTAATAAACTGCAAGTAATTTGTTTAAAGGAATTTAACAAATAGGAGAAATATCATCAGTTGCTGCAGTGGGGATTCCGGTTAAGGAATTTTTACATGAACGTGTCTCACCTGGAATATGACAGTACATTAGGCAGCCAAATATCCTGAAATGACTAACATTTGGCTTTTTCCCGATGAAAACCTCCTTGGGAGTCATCTTGCCAAGCATTCTATGTGGGACCCGATTTTGAATATAAACCGTCGTACTACATGCCTCTGCCCATAAATAGCATGGGAAATCCTGGTCATATGACATAGCTCGCTCTGCCTCCAAAAACGATCAGTTCTTTCTCTCAGCAACACCATTCTACTGCGGGTTGTAGGGAACCATCCACTCTCTTCTTATTCCTGCCCTGATATAGAACTCCTGGAACTCCTTGCTGGTATATTCCCCTCTGTTATCTGACAGAAGAGTCTAGATATTTCTACCTATTGCATTCTCCACTAGAGCCTTAAACTCTTGAAAGCAATTGAAGACCTCATCCTTGGTCTTCAAGAAATAGATCTAAATTAGGCCTAATAATGCCCCTACAATAGAAATACGCTAAATTAGGCCTAATAATGCCCCTACCATAAAAATAGTGTGCAAAATAACATCCTTTGGGTTACAATCCCACCAAATAGCTCCATAATATGAAAAGTAAGTCTCTCAAAAGGGTCGAAATGATAGACAAGTAGCTAGGAGGGCCGTTGAGAGGCCAAATGAAGTCCAACATGTGCCAAAATGAATAGAAGAGCTCCAAAAATAGTGATGAAGGGGATGGCCCCTTGATCTCCAAGCAAATGACCTGTGGTGTCCCTAAGTGGTTGTGGGGGCATAAAATCATCCTCATGGGTCTCTAACTGAATTGAACGAGCATGTATCCCATCTGCAAGGGCTGGAACAATAATGCAAGTCCTCCCTTCGTCTCCCATGGTGAAACACAACCCCATCTAGGCACTGGATCGACTGCCAAGTGTGTGGTGCAAGTGTGTAGCCAGTTGAGCAAGGTGGTCCAGGTGCATCATCACCATCAAATAAGTGGAACACAAACGAGCAACGAGTGGTGTTGAAGGATCCCATGGCATGGATATTTTCTCTTTGCTATAATGGAGGCCCATGGCTCTCAAACCACACCCTATAAGTGCCAATATGACACTCTGGAGGGCTTGGACCCCGTTTAGTGAGAACAAACCCCAAGGTGAACAACCAATTGCAATCCCGCATAAGATCTAATGTGTCTCCTCACCTTCCAGTACAACAAATCATTAGTGTAATTGAGCAAATGAGCTTACAAATCATGGAACCAAATGGGCATTCATAGTGGCATGCCTTTCCATAATGGGCTTTGGAGTGTACAGGTGTCTCCAAGTTCAAGAAAGAGGTTAATCAAGAACCCTATTAGGTGATTTCAACCTCTAAGGGAGTGACAAGTCCATGGTACATCTGTCAGATGGCAGGTGTCATGTGAAATAGTGATGGAACAGAGTGGGGTAACAGGGAAGGTTCCAAGCCACATGCCATGGTACAAGGGTAGCTCTAATGAGGGAAGCCCACACTTGGGTGTATAGATGTAGGAAGGAACACTTGTTGTACATGAGTTACTTCGACCTTTGTTTTTCCACCCTTCTTCATACGCCTTTTGCTTTTTATTGATTTTTATTTTTATAACTGCTCAGGACAATCTAGGAGAACAAAATTTCCTATGGGTATCACCCATAGATGGTGGGTAACATTCTACATACATCGTCATGCTTTCTGCTCACCTCCGGAACCCCTGTCACCATCTCATGAAGTAGTCTAAGTGCTCCATGATGAATATGGCCCATCTACCTATGCCATAGTCCCCCTGGTCTCTCGGATTGTTGCTACTAACTAGTGCCTTGGGTGTGTCTAACTACAAACTGTATAGCCGACCGCTTCTCACCCCAACTACTATAAGTGATCTCTGCGAAATTTCCTTGAAATTGCTACAACTGGAATTTATTCTCCTAACGGATTAGTAGTTTAATTGTTTGCGGAAATTAACAAATTAAGCACACTGAAATTCTTCACAAAATAAATACGTTGCGGGCAGTAAATATGGAACTGAGAAATAGATGCACACACAATAAAATGACACCAATATTTTTGGACCAGAAAGTCCCCAAAAAAACCCTGAAGGGAAAATGGGTGCAACAGATGAGGGTTTATTTTATTATTATTCAGCAAATCTTTTAGAGTACAATAATATGGATGCCCAACTAGCAATCCTTTGGCAAATTTCTGGCCAAAATAATATGGAGAAAATTTATCCCTCCCGCAATCAATTCAGCCTCCACTAGCCTGCCTGCACTCCTCACTAGCAACTCGGCCTCTGCCAGAAATGTGCACTATCGGCTTGGAATAACTTGCACTGCCTGCAAACTAGCTCCAAGTGAGTCGTCTAGCCTCCCTTTGCCCCTAGAAAATATTCACTTTGCCTTCCGGATGATCTCCCGACCTCGACAACTAAAACGACTCCTTTCCGGCAACTCGCATTGGAGTTTCTGGCTACTCGCACTGCCTTCTGCAGTCCTCTCTGCAGATAATTCGGCCTCCTTTCTCCTGCCAATCTGGCATTGGAGAAACACTGCAAAATTCCTCGAAATCCTCTTGAATTTTCTGTTACTCCCTCTCTCTGGTGCTCTCTCTGGCTCAAACTACGCCCTTGCTGAATCACTGCAACTAGGTAGCCCAATCTGCATTGGCTAACTCACTCTCCCTCTTGTATCTTTCTCCATCCCATCAACTTTCTCTTATAATCTCTTGTTGGAGCATCAACAACCAAGATCTAATCATGATCAATGGATAAGATCATCTTAGACTTGATCCAAGTCATTATTTGAAAATCTCTAGAGCATAAGTCGATCTCCTCAATTAATTCCCATTAATTAATCAAATTTTCTATTTTAGGTTTAGGCATTTTTTAATTATTAATCAATGAATTTACTTGAGTGGTCCCTAGGTGTTTTCTCCCAAAACCTTTTCTAGGTTTTGGAGATATTGTGTTCCTTAGCCTCTTAGACACAAATCGAGATTAGAACACCTGTCCAATGCCATCATATCATCCAAAAACTAACAATCTCCAGCCCTTGTGCTTCAACAACACCTTCGCCCCTCTAAAGAGAACATCGTACCCTTTATCTTGAAGGACATATACAGAGATCAAATTCATCCCCAAGCCTAGCACATGTAACACATCATGGATAAAAATCTACTTGTCGTTCTCCCTCTGAAATAGAACAATCCCTCATGCTACAGGACTGCACTTGGACTTGTTCCCCATCTGAATCTATAACCTGATGTCCTCCTCCTTGTAACAGGAGAAGTAATCTCTATCTCCTGTAATATGAAATGACACTTCACTATCTATGTACTAGACACCCCATGGAGTCGAGCTAATCAGGTAAGCAATCAATGCGAACTCCTACTCCATCCTGCTAGAGAGTTCATCGGCATCTGCTAAAGTTGCAACTTGATTCTTTCCCTTCTTCTTCCTCAGTGGACAACCACTGACATAGTAGCCAAACTCATGACAACCATAGCAGTTGACCTTGGATAGGTCCTTTTTCTTGTTCTTCTCTCCTTTGAGCTAGGTCCTTTGCTGGAACTCTTCTTCGCTTTTCCTTTCCCTTCTAAGGCAACGTTCTCCTACTCCTTCTCAACCTTCGGTACCTTGTCGCTGCTACTGGTAACATTGGCTAAGTTGAGCCTAAGCTCCTCCTGAGTGAAGTCACTCCATAACCGATCCCAATCTGGAAGCTTGTCAGATCCTAAAATTACCTGAACGAACATTCTCCATTCCTTGGAGAACCTGTTGAGTGCTATACACACTAGCTCATCATCATTGGGTTTCTCTCCAACTACAACTAGTTCATCTCTGGCAAACTGAACTCTAGTGAGATAGGAAGTCATGTCTTCTCCTTTATTTTGCTCGGTGGTCCTTAGCTTCTCCTTGAGGATTAATTGCCTATTTTCTGCAGGATTCTGGTACAATTTGATGATGGCATCCCACATTTCCTTCATTGTCCCTTTCTTTGTGATATGTGGAACGGTGTGATCTCTAGCTCCATCAAAAATCATCCTCTTGGATTTGGCATTGTCCCTCTTGTACTCATGAAGCTAGATGGGATCTATAGGTAAAACAATAACTGTTGTAGTAAACTCCTTCATGGCATACTCGTCCAATAGAAACATCATCCTGGCCTTCCAGGACTCCAAAGTTAGAGCCTCCATCCAACCTGTCCTGATCTCTCAATCCTATTGTGGCCATCTCTGGAAAATCTGTGAACTAAAATAACGGGAGAAATAAACTGAAGAACTCGAACTAGGTATAAATTGAATTGGGTTTTAACCCTTGTGTGATTCTCTTCCTGTGCCTGCACTGGTTTCTACAAACCCTTAGATCTGCGAGTTCCTTCTTCTGCCCCTCAGATTAGCTCTGATACCATTTGAAACTTTTATTATTGTTGCAATTAATGGTTATTATTCTCCTATCTTTTCAGATTATTTTTCAACTATTTGTCAACTGCAATTAACTTGCGGCAAATACTAAATAAAACACAACTGCAACTTCACGTAAAATAAATATCACAAGAACTGAGAAAATAATACACACACACACACACAAATATAGAACACCAATATTTTCAGACAAATGTCCTTGGCAAAACCCTAAAAGGAAAACCAGTCTGCATATGAGGGTTTTACTATTAAAATTCTTCAGCAAAAATTATTACAACTAGTTGTCGTAAGATAACAAACCTCCAGAAAAAATATTTTCTTCACTTTTGATGGCCGATGTCACCTCTAGGAATCAACACAGCCTCCTCGCAGCAATTTAGCCTCCCTTTGGCTACTTGAACTAGCTCACACGTGCAACCTCTCACTGACAAACTCGCACTGCTGAGAAATAACTCGGCCTACCTTTGGAAATTTGACCTCCTCTGGCAAATCAATCCTCCTAGGCAAATTAATCTCTTCGACAATTTTTTCTTGCTCCGACAAATCAACCTCACTGAGCAATTCACACCACCTACTCAGAAATTCGCACCCCTTGCTAGAGCAACTCACACCACTAGAAAATCGGCCTCTTACTGCAGAAAAATAGATCTCCAAATTTCCCCATAAATCGCTATGAAGATTCTCTCCGACAATCTTTGTTGAAACCCCTACTGCTAGTGTTTTTGCACTTCCTCCACACCTTTGCTCTCACTACAATTCATGTCTCCTTCATGCTCTCCAAATGACTCTCGATCTCCTCTTATAATCTCTTGTTGACGAATCAACGGTCATGATCTAATCGCAATCGATGGCTAAGATCAACTTAACTCCATCAAGTGACTTCTCCAGATGTCTCAAGAGGAAAATATTGATTTACCCCATTTAATACTAATTAATTAAGCTATTTTCCTAAGTTAGACTTAGGAAAATGTATTTGACTACTTAATTAAATCTAATCAGGGCCTTTTCTTGCGAAACTAATTCTAGGTATTGGAGAAAATGTGTTCCTTAGCCCCGTAAACACAATTTGAGACTGGAACACCTGTCTGAGCAACACCAACTAACAAAAGGTTCAACATGAGGCCACTAGCACACAGAGAGCATTTAGTGGTCGAACAAGAACTCCATCCACCCCTGGTAGTGGATTCACAGCCACAGACATAGACATCCCTTTAAGGCGTAGAACAATATCAAAACTCCTTGATCAAGGTTGTAGGCATGATGTGAATGCAAAAGTTTATTGGTTTCTCTTTGCATGTGGCATACCATTCAATGTTCTTCGCTCACCTTATTGGCATTAAATGGTTACTGCCATCAATGATGCCCCTAAAGGATACAAGAGCCTTGGGTATGACAATGCTAGAACTGTGGGACTTGATTGGGAAAAAGACAAAATAAAAAATGCTTTGGGTAAATTCACAATTGCTTGAAATGAATATGGGATATCCATTGTATCTGATGGTTGGATAAATGTAAAAGGCAAGCCATTGATAAGTGTTCTTAGTGTGTCTGCTACTGGTGCTGTCTTCCTTTCATCTCATGACTACTTATATAAGTTCAAGACTGTTGATTTTGTAGTAGCCAGATAGCTAGAACAATTTTCTATCTGATAACTACTTCCAATGATACATTTTAACTTCTTATAGCATTCAAATCATCAAGTAATTACACTTGGAAAATTTCAACCATTAAGATCAATAGAGCACTAGAGATCACAATGAAACAAGAGACACCAACAATTACCCTGGGAAAACCCCACTCCAAGGGGAAAAACCCAACAACCTTTCCTTATGAGAGAATGTCCAATTCAACCAATTTGTACATCAGAATATTCTAGTCAAAAAGGTCAACATTGATCACATTAAATGCCAAGTCAAATAGAGTCAAAGGAGAGAGAAAATCAGCAATCTGCACACAGTTCATAGTCTGGTTAAAGGGCCGAAATTTGGTCTGCAACACCACAAAAGAAAGTTGGTCAAACTACAGGGTTTGACCTCTGCTCAATCCTTGGTCAATGCAGAGTCAAAGATACTGGGAATATTCAGCCTTCAAAACAGTCAAGGATTCGGTAAGACAACAGAGAATAAACGACACCCTCCAGGTCAACGCAGAACACAGAAAAATCAACTCAATGGTCAAGATGATTTTCTTCTTCTTCTTACGTGTGAGCATATCTACTGTGGAACAGGACGAATCGATGAGTTGAAGTGATTCCCAAATGAGTGAGTCGAATATAAATTTGGCAATTTGACTCACTCATTTGGAAATCACTTCAAGTGGTCAATTTGCCCTGTTCCATACTAGATCTGCTCACACGTGTGAAGAAGAAGAAGACCATCTTGATCATACTCGTGAAGTCAAACTCGTTGGTCAACTCTTGACTTCTTTCTCCTTCGATGAGAGAGAGGTCAAACTTGCTGGTCAACTTTTGTCTTCTTTTTGAGACTTTGAAACTTTAAGGTTGATGGGAATTGAGATGTTGTGGACCTGTGGTTGATGAAGATTATAACTATTAGATGATTGATGTTATATGGTTTAATTCTTGTTTTTATGATTTTTATAATAATTCATCATTCTACATGATTTTGTTGATATATATGCATCAAAATATATAAAGGTATTATTATATTAAAAAAGCTCCCGAAAACACAGCCAACCCGGAAGCTTCTGAAAATTGTCACTCCCACTCCCGCTTCCAAGCGGCCTTGCTTTCCCCACTAAGAGGACATGTTAGAGTTTTGCCTATTTAACTCGGTTGTTTCCAATGCACTAGAGAACATGCAGTAATAGGTCTGTATAGCAGCAGGATTGTACAGCAACCTGCCTAGGTTCGTATGCACAACAGAGAGGAGGCACAGTTAGGTAGTGAGTAGAGGGCGCATACATGCCTTCAGCACACATGCACCAACCTTGGTATTTTTCCATTTTTATCACCCACAGTTCGCTATTGTTCCAGAATTAGAAAGTTCCACTTCAGTTCATCTGTTAGATCTGTTCAGTTGAGAACACTGCATGATCTATTCTAGGAAAGGGCATAGATCGCTAGGTAGTTAGAGCCATTGTACTAGGATCTGAGTGAGGGTGAAAATCCGAGGAAAAGTGAGGGTGCAGGTCCCAAGGAGAAGTGTGCATTCATACATACCACAACCATCCTCCAGTTGTGGAGCACATCAACTCTGGCACTGTTATCCATGCAGGAGGGCACACTAGCTGTACTGTTTAGAGTTCAAGTTTGATTCTGTATCTACTCTTGTCCCTTATTCTGTAAAAAAGATAAATGGCTCACCATTGAGCTAATTAGCAAGTTAGAGATTTGAGCTTTTCCTTTATGATTTTATTCTTTACAGTTAGTAGAATATAAACGCTATTTTGAGAGTTCAAATCCGTGTGTTTGTTGTTCATATTATCAGCAGTATGTGTTTGTAGGTCATACTCTATAGCCGTTATTTTGATTGGTGTTTTCAGTTTTTAGCTATCTAGGCTTTTAAGTTAAATTCCTGACTGCAGAACCTGCTTACTATGGTCTGATTTTTGACAATACTCACACTCTACTAAGGCTGGATTATTTGTAAATTGTCAATTATATTTAAACGCTACATCATATGAGCCAGACTTCTTAGCCAAGTTGACCCAGCACATCTTCTAAAAACCTTGCAGTTTTTCAAGTACAATTAACATTCTATTTTACTCTGTCCTACGTCTCTTCTGTTGATTCCTTCTCTCCAAACTGTCCAAATTTTCCCGTAACGAGTTTCACCATCACGATATGGAGTTTCTATTACAAATTGAAATTATACATCTTAGCACATATTCACATTATATAGCTTCCAACATTTTTCCTTGTTTGGCATACTATGCACCAGGCAGAATCAAATATGGTAAGCCAGAGCTTCATTGAAAACGGTTTCTTTTAATATGTCATGTCTCTCAAAATAATAGAAGGCAGTAGAACCCTCTAAATTTTTGTACATTTACAGAACTTGTTATAAGTTTATGAAGTATATAAATCTCTCTCGTATTTGAAATGCCAAAAAATAGCATCACTTGTAATGATGTCTCGTATCTTCTTTTACAACCCTTGCAGGGCATCTTTATATTCTGATCTTGGTATCTAACCGTGAGAATTGATCTTTGTTGTGCTATATAATATTCTGTAACTAGAACTAGAAGGTATTGCAGGGCTTTTGTTTTCTACACTGTGTCACGATTTGTGTCTTACATCATACATCAAAATTACAGTTGGCAACTGCTCAAATATTTCCCTTCCTCCCTCCTTTAATTGAGTAAATGTATTAAAACCAAGATATCATAGCTGCTTGAATGTTGAGACTGAATCTGAAGTAAAGAAATAGTTATGATTGTGAAGGGTTCACTGGACTAAGCTAGTCACTTGAAATAATACTCCCTGTTATTACAGCCAGAGTTCAACTAAGGGATGACTTTACTACTCATTAGATTAAGATAGAATTTAGCTGATTTACTTCCACTATGGACATTGGCTTACTGCTTTTTCAGTCTATTGAATATTACTTTATGCTCATCCAATAGACAAGATGAAAAGGCAATGAACCAATGATTGGCTTAGTGCATGGTGCTAAATATTTGCGTACTCTTGTGAGCAATTTTGTTAAGATAATTCAAACTAATGTTTCATGAAGATATATTGTGTTTTGCTTTTTCTAGTAACCTACTTCAAGTGATTTGACACAGGTCCCATCCAGAATGGTATGTTAACAAGACCATACCTATTCACCAAGGGGGTGATTAAAACAATGTGCAAAATTACAAAATTGTCCTGGTAATTAGCCTCTTTGCCAAGCTATTCGGCACTATTCTAAAGGTAAAGATAGGTGCACAGAAGAAGGCACTATTCTAAACAGAAAGATACGTGCACAGAAGAAAACAAGGATAGGGCTTCTTCTCAAGCAGGATTTCTCCTTGAGCACTCAACCCTTGACCAATGGCAACCATTAGAGTTGTTTATGAGAAAGCACAAGGGAAAGGCAATGTTATGCTTCATGGATTTTGCAAAACTTTTTGATGCAGTTCTTCAAATAAAGCTTTGGGAAGGAAAGGACAAATCAGGAAATTTAGTTGATTGGAGAGAGACTATTTCCGCCTATATGAAACAGGTTCTTGCAGAAATAGCAGTGCCCATGTATGATAAGAATGGATGCAAGAAAGTCAAAATCAATAGTAATGTTCTTGCGAAAGAAGGATGTCCCCTTCACCAACATTATTTGGTTTATTTATAGATGAATTAGAAGACTGGATTAAGAAGGATGGAGGAGGAGATGTATCGCAATTTATGCTTCTCTATTGTTGCTTTATGCCAGTGATGCCATCTTATTGGCAAAAGACAAATATCACCTCCAAAGACATCTGGCTACATTCAGCAAATTTTGTCACTACTTTGAAATGAACGTTAATGTAAACAGAACAAAGGGAAGGGTAACTAGTACTTGAAATAAGGATATTTTCATCACACCCAATGATAATACTGTCAAGGTAGATCCTTCTTACAAGTACTGGGGCGTCAAATTAAACTCTAGTTATAACTAGAATTCTTGTGTGAAGAAACATGTAATAAGAGGTGTCAAAGCTCTTTATTCTATGCAAAATAAATGCAAATTAATTCAACTGTGGAATTGTAAATTAATGAGGCTCCTCTTCATAACAGTGGTGCAAAACAGTTGTCTTATACGGTGATCCTTGGGGTCCAGATCTATCAAAAGAATCTGGGAAGAAAGTTGACGGAGTTCAGAAATGATTTTTATAGAAAGACTCTGTAAAGATACAAACCCGTTACCCTATAATGTTGGTAAAAACATGTACGCACCACTGGAATGAGAAACATTACGTCAATCTATGACTTATTTAATCATAATAAGCATATGAACATGTCACCAAGCAATGATTGTTATTGCAACACAATATAAAGGTTGGTAAAATGAGAGCATGAAATGGATTAGAAGATGGAAAATTTGAAAGACAGAATTGTGTAATGCACAATTAGCCATCCATTACTTGGTTAAAAGAAAGGTTCTAGAGAATCAAAATGAGATTTTGTCAATGTAAGATCAACCCAACGATCACTTACACAGCACCACAATATTTGCGAGAGAAAATCTCCATGTATAAAAACAACATAATTTGTCAATTTAAACTCATCAGCTAGCAATGAAAAAGAGAGACTGAAATATAAATCAAGAAGAGTGCCTATACTTGCTTTGCAAGAAAATAGAAACTGAGGATTAGGTGCATGCGATGCTGCAAGTAAGGGAGAAACACTCAACAAAGCATTAAGATTTCAACCGATTACATAACTTGTTATATTTGCCCTTTAAAGAAGTAAATTATTATGTCAAGGATGTTTTAAGAACTTTAAAGATGAGTATTGGCAGTATCGTAGAGGAAGAAGAGACGACCTCAAGGTAAATGGCAGCTAAGCTTCATAAATCTTCTACAAATCATATATTTATAATTTAAGCTGTCCCTTACATCCGAGCTCTACTGAGGAAGCAAATATAATTATTTATTTTATTCTATAAAGAAAATGAATCTCTGAATTTCAGTGCAAAGAAGACAGAGCTAAACTATTTTGTCGTGCCTAATTCCAGTTCTTGAAGAACCAGGGTAGGGAAATGCTATTATTTTGAATCTTAATTTACCAGGCAGGTTTTCTGATACGACTCCCTCGAGAATGTTGTCTCCAACAGCCTTGATAAATGCCGGTCCGCCTGTTACGGCTCCCTCTTTTTGAGTAGTCACCAGCAGAACCAGCCCTTTGTTATTTCCTTCTTCCACACTAGGATACCATCGCTCCAGCACTTGGTCAGCAAATTCGAACGCATCGGCTTTGCTCTACATGATTCGATAACAATAAACAAACAGTGATCATGAAGAGATTCGATTTTCGCCCTCATATTTCAATCAGTCCAAATGAGTAGTGTGAACAATAATTTCAATCCTTACAGTGAGTTTGCGCAGCGTGACACAGTTGATGTGATAACCTTTGCGACTCTCCAAGTCTGAGAGGAGGCGTTTAATGTCGGACTTGGTTACCCGATTAACGACACCCGCGTCGTCTTCTACAAATGTTTCCGTTGGGGGACCTCCATTCAGAATGTCGAATTCGCTGGCATTAGCATTGGCTACAACTTGTGGAGGACACAAATGCAGAGCAGCTGTGATTGCCAATGTTGTCAGTCCTTTCTGGCCAAATGTTACCCATCGTCTGTAGCTGTTCTCAGTGGCCATGGCAGCTCTGGGGAATGCCACAACTCTCTTTCTTTCATTAATGTTTATATGTCTATCCAGATTGCACTGGAAGTAGGGAGAGAGAGAATTTCGAGGTAGAGATGATAAATGTGAATAGCTACCGTTGCAGAGGGCCAAAGAAGAGTTGTGCGACATCATCTCCATGGCGGTTTGGCCACGAGACGGAAACAGAGTTGCAACGAGAATAATAGCGTTTTGGATAAAGGTAAGATATTGAGATTGGATTGGATTGGATTGGCTCAGATTTCATGGAGTTTAATTTTCCAATTCTCTTTGCGCTAGTAATACTTCGTAATACTTCGAATGTTCGTCAGAGCAACATGGCGAATAAAGTCAACTGTTTTGGAGGTTAGGAAAATCTTTGGTGGAAATCAGAATAGCAGAGATATTTTTGGTCATTGTTTTTTTAATGGAATCAATTAGTGTGGTTCATCAAAGTTGAGTTGTGAGTTATGTTTTTAAATGTTAAAATGTAGTAATAAAGAAGTGACTTATGTATGATAAATATAACAATGTAATGGCATTTCTAATTTTTTGTGCTTGGGTAAAAAACATGTTTCATAAAATATTATGATTACTAACTAATATATACTTAAATTGTTTTTATAAGATAAATATAGTGTTTTATCATAAGACTTTAAATTGGATATTGAATAGTGTAAGGAAGGGCATTAGGGCAAGAGTGTGTTCATTATGAGATTTGTTAGAAATTAATTAACGAAGTAATGGTTCACCTAATTTGGGCTACATCCACAGAGAAACATTCGGTCATTCATTTTATATTATCCAATAAAATGAAGATATACAACCTACAACAGATCCATCGTAATTTCTTCTTCACTCTCACACAATCTCATCTCTCTCTCACTCAGAATAATCATACACGATCGCAATACAATTCCCTCATATAAACTGAGGGTTGCCTTCTAAGGTAAAATACCCTAAATTAACATAAATTCTACCGTCAAATGAACGACCCAGATTGACTATGAAATCACAATATTTTACAAGACAATTTTTCATCTATTTTTAGCTTCAAGAGCGCTGCCTCGAACCCCCAATAGGGGGGATCATTAAAAGTGGTCTCGCCTCCCCTCCCCCTAGACCCCCCTGACGGCTATCATACGGGCGACGTTGCCACCCCATTTAGGAACTGGGCTCGAACACAGTCGAGACCTCTGAATCAAGAAGATAATCAGGGTCCACACCCAACAATCTCCCACTTTAACACTAATTATATAAACTCCATCGTTGCTTCACTTGTTGGAAAATGACTTCGCATGGACCTAGTTGTTTTTCATCTTCACCATCATACTTGAAAACCAATTGAAACTTAACAGAATCTCAGTTTCTCCCTAGTTATAACTATTGTTAACATATCTGCAGAATTATGGCTAGTGTGTATCTTTTCTAGCATCAACTATCTATTTTCGAACACTGACCGTATGAAATGGTACTTGAGTTGTATATGTTTAGTCTTGGAATAAAAAGTTGAGTTCTTTGCAAGATGAATGACACTTTGACTGTCACTGCATAGTCTTCCCATCTCCTACTTCATTCCCAGTTTATCCATAAACCTTTGTAACCAAATCATTTCTTCACTAACCTATGTAGCAGCAACATATTATGCTTTCGTTGTTGAAAGTGCAACATTTTTTTGCGATTTTGAAACCCAATTGATAGTTGTTCCACCTACAGTAAGCACATACCCTATGGTGCTCCTCGTGTTATCTCTATCACCTACCATATCTGCATCAACATATCCATGTAGAGAAAAACCACCAAAGCATAATGTTTGATTTGTGGTACCTCTCAAATACCTAAGAATCCACTTCAGTGCCATCCAATGTTCTTTTCCTGGATTGTTCATATACCTGCTTACAACTCCCACTACATGTGCAATATCAAGCCTTATGCAAAACATTGCATACATTAAGCTTCCAATTGTTGATGAATATGGAACTTTACACACATAATCCATCTCTTCCTTGGTCTTGGGAGAACTCCCCTTACTTAGTTTGAAATGGCTAACCAAAGGTGTACTAACTGGTTTCGCATTCTACATATTTTATATTTCCAACACCTTTTCTATGTACTCACTCTAAGATAATGTTAATTTGCGATGTTTCCTATTTCTAGTTATTCTCATACCAAGGATGTGTTTTGCAGCACCCAAATCCTTAATTGCAAATGAATTTGTCAATTTTCTTTTGAGCACATTTATTTCTTACATGTTAGACCCTGCAACAAGCATGCCATCTACATATAATAGCAATATAATATAGTTGTCATCATTTTGTTTTTTAAGATAAACACAATGGTCATAGTGACACTAGAATAACCTTGTTCAGACATAAACCTGTCAAATTTTAGATATCACTGCCTTGGAGCCTGTTTTAAGCCATACAAACGCTTCTTCAATTTACACACTAATTTCTCATTCCCTTTGACCTCCTACCCTTATGGTTGCTGCATATATATTTCTTTCTCCAAATCCCCATGGAGAAAAGTTGTTTTTACATCTAACTGCTCAAGATGCAAATCTTCTGCTACCACTAATCTTAAAATAGTTTCGATTGAAGTCATTTTAATAACAGGAGAAAAATTTCATCAAAGTCTATACCTTTCTTTGTGCAAACCCCTTCACCATAAGTCTAACCTTATACCTTTGCTTTCCTCCATCTTCTTCCTTCAACCCGTAAACCCATTTATTCTGCAATGTTGTTTTACCTACATGCAACTTGACTAAGTCCCAATTCTGGTTATGCATCAAGGAGTCCATCTCTTCTTCCATGGCTTGCTCCCACTTCTTCCTAGTTTCTACTTGTATTGCTTCTTCATATCTTTCTGGTTCGCCAGAATCAGTCAACAATACATAATATAGTGAAGGAGAGTAACGTTCAGGGGGTCTACTCATCCTTGTAGATCTTCCAACACCACTTTCAGGTGTTTGAGGTGTTTGTTGCTGTTGTGGTTGTTGATCATTATAATTTTCAAACACTTTTACTTTTTCTGTAATCTCATCAAGCACTGTGTATTCTTTGTTTTTTTTCATGTTTCTTTTCCTACATATGATCTTTATACAAGACCTTTTCATTGAATATGACATATTTGCTCCTAATGATTTTGTGATTTTCATAGTCATATAAGTGATAACCAAAATTGTTAACACCATATCCTAAAGGTACATTTCTTTGATTTTGCCTCAAACTTTGTTTTTTTTTCTTTATTAATGTGGACAGAGGCTTCACAATCAAAAGTATTTAAAAATGAGTAGTTTACCTTCATACATGTCCATGCCTCCTTTGGAATACCACCAACCAAGGAACTTGAAGGCCCTCTATTTATTAGTTAAACAATAGTAGATTCTACAACATTTTCCCAAAATTGTAAGGGAAATCCTACATGTAATCTCATGCACCTTGCACACTTCATGATTATCATGTTCATCCTTTTTGACACACCATTTTCCTATGGTGTTCCTAGAACTCTCTTTTCTCTGTGAATTTCATGCTATGAATAATAGTTATCAAAGTATTTGTTGCAGTATTCACCTCCATTGTCTGATTTGAGACACTTCAATTTCTTTCCTGTCTCATTCTCAACTAAAGCTTTCCATTTCTTGAAAGTATCAAATACATCAGATTTATTTTGAATATAATAAATCCATTTTTTCCTAGTTGCATCATCAATAAAAATAACATAATAGCGGGAGCCACCGAGAGATGATACCTGAGCAGGGCCCTGTGAAAAATTCTAAACTGAAATTCTATCACTGCAACAACTGATTTACTTCAACTACTTATTATTCTCAATAAGTTATTTACGAAATTCCTTCAGCAAATATTAAAATAAAGTCTACTGCAGTTATCACACAACTACCGAGAGAAAAATACATGCACAAGAATCAATCACATAGACACAATTATTTCGGACAACTGTCCCCGGAAAAATCCAATGTGAGAAAACCGATGCAACAGATGAGGGCTTTATTAATGTTTAGCAGCAATTGCTTTTACAAGGAATGGTTTTTACAGAGAACTGAAAGAAAACACCTGAGACTTTCACTCTGAGACTATCTGACACTTTGGAGACGTTGCTCCCACTTCTGCGTCACCCCTGCGTCACTCTAATTGACCCAGCATGGCTCTGAGTGGTTTTGTGTCCCTCTGTGTCAGCCTGCGTAGGCCCTACATTTCTGTTGGAGATAATACTGAGAGGGGGGGGGGGTGAATCAGTGTTAGCAAATCACTAATTTTTTCATTTCCATAATCAGATTCATATACGCTACTTCAGTTAAGGGAACCCACGTGTATACGCAATTGTGTTTAATGCAACTAGCATATATCCAGTAAACTTATGATTCAGTTAATCCATTATATGTTGATCTTTAATCAGTGCATCAGAACTTCATTAACCATATAAACAGTAAATAGGTGCAATAAAACAGAACAGATCATCACACATAAGAAACACACATGAACACCATGATATAAGGTGGAAACCCAATGTGGGACAAAAAACACATGTTGTTGTCTTTCTTTAATATAAGAAAAACCTATTTACAATCTTGTATTGGCGCAGACTCATACCAGTGCACAGGCACCCACCTGCAGAAGGCTACAACCTTCTCTCGTTCTCCAACTTCTACTGGAAGGGAGCTACAACCCCCTAGCTCTTGTACTAGCCGATATATTTACTAGTACGTAGGCATTGACCTACAGAAGGCTACGACCTTCTCTTTTCTTCTAGGGACCACGTTTCATAAATTTTTAGACTGGATACTCCTGAAGCACAACACCATAATCTAAAGGCCATGTTTCATCCAATTTTCATACTGGACCCATCAACAACATTAAAGCACAAAATTAGTCACCACTGCAATACACCCATCAACTACACCTGCATCATCAATCTCTGAATCACCCAACACTGAAACCCTGTCAACAAAACATAGTCACCAGAACACAGACCAGACCATAGAATTATACAACAACAACCATATCCAACTACAACTTCAAATATCATACTTCATACTGTATACACCTCTGATGAGCTGAACTAGCGTTTATACGCACTTTTACCAAAGTGAACCCGCGTACAGATCTGCAAATATTTAATCATAACTTTGTAGCTATTCCAGACATCAGTGATACCCAGATCATAACATTTATACAATAAAACATGCGTCGATAATTCATATCTAGTTTATCCATGATCAAACCACATAATGCTAATACATTTTAGTATGCATGATCCCGGTCCATCAACCTTCATTCGCCACATAGGTGCATCCTTAGCAAAGCATCACATACCAATAACTTGCATACTAGATCTCATACTTCATCAGATATTCATCCCTTGCACACTTGCACTCTGGCCTAATGATCTTCTTCTCCTTATATAAGTTTAGGCCTCCCTCAATACCATGGTCCAAAACCACGTAGGACGGATACCTTGGACCCAATACCTGGGGTCAATACCTCGGACCAAATACCATAGATCAAAACCAAAATACCATGGTCCAAATGCCATAGACCAAAACTTAGTTTTCCAACATGCATGTGCCTTTCCTTCTGTGAAAGTGCGTGTGTACATTATACGCGCCTTTGTATATAGTGAACCTGCATGTAAACGCGACTTCGTCAATGGTGAACCTGCGTATACCTTTCTTTCTTCATTCTTTTTGTTTACTTGCTATACTGTGATCTTTCATCTGAGAGAGTTGCCATCAAGGACAACACTTGTGTCATACCTGTATCATAATTCCAACAATATCCCCCTTTGGACTTGAGGGCAACAACCACACCAAGTCACTCTCCCCCTTTGACATCAAGGGCAAAGGGCAGACCAAGATATTCTCTCCCTTGATATACATTCTGTTGTCCATACTCCCCCTGAGTACATGCTGAAATCTCTGATTGAGCTCCCCCTTTGTACATGCAAAGATGTATCAACCTGTTCATGCTCCCCCTAAGCACATGCCGACTCTGCAAAAATACTTTTCAAAAGAATAACATGACTCTACAACTCAACTAAGTGAGTATGACCTTCCTATCACCAATGACTCATACATACATCAATCTCCCAACTAAGTGGGGATACACCACTTTGACTCATCCACCCAACCAAGTGGAGGTATACCAAATGTTTATACATGACTGGAAATAGAAATTATTACATCATCATTCCCATGCAAATTGGGGTTACAAATTAGGTCTTTTCATGACCTTTACTTCAAATGATATACATGAATTTTATAGCAATGACCAGCAATCTAAACAAGACCATGATAGTCATAAGAAACTATGATACACCATATATGATCTGCACCAAAAGCATCTGTCACCAACATTCAGACCTGTAACCTGCACTGCCATTCTCTTGGCCAACCAACAATCATTTAGCCACATAAGTATCATCTCCAAAGATTTCTAACCATAATTCCAACAATGCATTTATTCAAAGCATATGCTCCCCTTGAACCTGTTCCATCTATTCACTATTAGATCTGATCATGCATATATCAGCAAAAAGTATCAAGGCATCATCATCATCAAGTTAGGATCAAAAGCACTTCTAAACAACGTCTTATGAGTACAAACACATTTCCACACATCATCAACGGATTGTAACCATTATCAAACAGAGCAAATAATTGACTGAGTCATATCGGACCCTTTTTCTTGAGTCTGTCCCACTGCTTTTCCTCAAACCAACATATACACAACTGTGTAGCTTCGAACTCGCGTATATATGCGACTTGTCTTTATGAAACTTGCGTATGAGATTTAGAACATTGAGGTTCTACACCATCAACTCCCTCTGAGTCTGTCATGTTTGTATACTCTGCTATGCCACATCTTTTTTACTGTACTTCCTTCTTCTTCCATATCTTTGACTGAGATGATGTTTTCTCCTTTTGGTATGGTGCCCAAAATCTTCTCCTGCATTCCTTTGCTACATGTCCAAGCTTGTTACATGCATAACATCTTACATGTTTCATATTCCTTCTATAGCAGTCAATGGCTTTGTGACCAAACATATTGCAAGTAAAGCAATATCCTTAAAGTACCTGGAACGTGATGATCTTTCTGTGTGACGATCTTGAACCATTTTACTTCTGCATCTGGCTGTAACATGTCCAAGATTATGACATACATAACATTCAACATTATTCATTGGAGGAAATAACCGTCTGCCATTTCCACAGTTAGGAGCAAAAGATTTTCTTTGAAGAATTTATTTCCTTAGTTGTTGATGGGATTGACCTCTTATCTCCTTGTTGAGCATTTTAGATTTTTTATTAGAGTTCCTTGCCTCACCTTGTGAGCTAGATTCATCTTCAACAGATTCATAAAAACCAAGACCAGTTTTGATGGCAGGCGATCTTTGACTTCTAAGAATATCATCCAAAATCTTAGTACTGACTTGAAATCGTAATATTTTATCTTTTTCTTCTAATTTACCTTTCAAGATATTTACCTCAACCCGATGTTGTTCTTCCTTTTCCTCATGTTGTTTCTTTAAGTTTTCTTCGGACTTTCTTCCTTCTTCCACTTGTTGCCTTAGTTTGAGAATCTCATTTTCTTGTTCTTCATTCTTCTCCTACAACATTTGACGTACTCTGAAGGCACACTCCAGCTGAGCTTTTAAGCTAATAACTTCTTCTTTCAGGGCACTCTCCCTTTTGTTAAATAGATCTTGTTGATCTATGATTTTATCAGATGCTTCATTTGCTTGTTCATCTTCAATCTGAGGTGATTCAGAATCTGAATGCTTGCTTCCACCTAACAGCAAGTTGTCATTGTTCCTTTGAGCTGTCTTCTTCTTCTGACGCGCTTTCTTTCCCATTGTCTATGGATATCCTTCAAGCAATCAAGCTTCTATCAAAGGACCTACTATGATACCAATTGTTGGAGATAATACTGGGGGGGGTGAATCAGTATTAGCAAATCACTATTTTTTCATTTCCATAATCAGATTTATATATGCCACTTCAATTAAGGGAACCCACATGTATACGCAACTGTGTTTAATGCAACTAGTGTATATCCAGTAAACTTATGATTCAGTTAATCCATTATATGTTGATCTTTAATTAGTGCATCAGAACTTCATTAACCATATAAACAGTAAATAGATGTGGTAAAACAAAACAGATCATCACACATAAGAAACACACATGAACACCATGATATAAGGTGGAAACCCAATGTGGAACAAAAACCACTTGCTACCGTCTTCCTTTAATATAAGAAAAACCTGTTTACAATCTTGTACTGGCGCAGACTCATACCAGTACGCAGGCACCCACCTGTAGAAGGCTACAACCTTCTCTCATTCTCCAGCTTCTACTGGAAGGGAGTTACAACCCCGCTAGCTCTTGTACTAGCCGATATATTTACTAGTACGTAAGCGCCGGCCTACAGAAGGCTACAACCTTCTCTTTTCTTCCAGGGACCATGTTTCATAAATTTTCAGACTGGATACTCGTGAAGCACAACACCATAATCTAAAGGCCACGTTTCATCCAATTTTCATACTGGACTCATCAACAACATTAAAGCACAAAAGTAATCACCACTGCAATACACCCATCAACTACACCTGCATCATCAATCTCTGATTCACCCAACACTGAAGCACTGAAACCCTATCAAAAAAACACAGTCACCAGAACATAGAGCAGACCACAGAATTCTGCAACAACAACCAAATCCAATTGCAACTTCAAATATCCTACTTCATATTGTATATGCTACTCTGATGAACCGAACCAACGTGTATACGTGCTTTTACCAAAGTGAACCCGCGTACAGATCTGCAAATATTTACTCATAACTTTACAGCTATTCCAGACATAAGTCATACCTAGATCATAACATTTATACAATAAAACATGTGTCAATAATTCAGATCTAGTCTATCCATGATCAAACCACATAATGTTAATACATTTTAGTTTTCATGATCCCGGTCCATCAACCTTCATTCGCCACATAGGTGCATCCTTAGCAAAGTATCACATACCCATAACTTGTATACTAGATCTCACACTTCATCAGATAGTCATCACTTGCACACTTGTACTCTGGCCTAATGATCTTCTTCTCCTTATATAGGTTTAGGCCTCCCTCAATACCATGGTCCAAAACCACGTAGGACCGATACCTTGCACCCAATACCTGGGGTCAATACCTCAGACCAAATACCATGGATCAATACCAAAATACCATGGTCCAAATACCACGGACCAAAACTTAGTTTTCCAACATGTACGTGCCTTTCCTTCTGTGAAAGTGCGTGTGTACGTTATACGCGCCTTTGTATATAGTGAACTTGCGTGTATACGCGACTTGGTCAATGTTGAACCTGCATATACATTTCTTTCTTCATTCTTGTTGTTTACCTACTATACTGTGATCTTTCATCTGAGAGAGTTGCCATCAAGGACAACACTTGTGTCATACCTGTACCATAATGCCAACAGTTCTTTCTTTGGATGTTGGTCTGAGGGGGCCTGACCAAAGTTCAGAGTTAATTAGCCAAACAAATCCCTACACTACTGGCCCTTTCAGCATCAACCCGCAGTGCACAGACTAAAGTCTCAACCGAAGCAATATGGGGGGATGTTGGAACCAAGTTTCCGCACCCTAGAGACGTTTGAGGTGTCGATTTAGTCCAACTATGAATACCTTCGCGTAGGTCACTTTGTGCACTATCCTGACCTACGATACCTTCGGGATCTGTTATAACCGCCTTCATGCAGCCCTCACCAGGGGCTGAGGTGCTTTCGCGCTACTTATGGCAGCAATCTAAGCTATTTCCCTAAGTTACACCGCAGATCTTGCTTATCTTCTTGCAATTGTTAGTTATCTTTGTGTAAACAGATACTTATCTCACATTTACTTAATCAACATAATCATATAAGTTTGCACACCATATAAACAGTGAAAATGCAATTCAGACCCAATGTACTCAAAGCATAAAACAAGAAACAGATACACATAATTGATGCAAAACTTCTCTTTATTAATGCTTCAATGGTTATAGACTTGACTCACTATGCGCACTTAGTTGCAGATTACTAGGCCTCTACACACTCAGTTGTAGAGCCTTCTCCTACTCTACGACCCAAAGACTCGACTCTACACTTAAGACAAGACTCAATTCTCCATCCTTCCTTCTTCTTCTTTTTTGCTCCCTCTTTTACAACTTAGAGCCTCGCTCTATTTATACAATCCCATGGTCCGTAGACCATGGGTGGATCTCTAAAGCCGACATTACATTACAAAATTAAGGGCGGACAACCCTATGAATCATGTACAAACTTCTCACTCCGTGCCCACAAAATGCAGAATCTTTACATCATATTTACATCTTTTGACCAAAATCTAGGCTTTAAGCCCCAAAACTTCCCTTGCGGGATCTCGTGCCCAACAAGCCCCCAGCACAAACATCATGACTCGCCCTCAAGTCACTCTTTCGGTGCAGAGATCTTTGCGCGAAGACCACCCAACTCTACCTGGACCGCTGCAAGATCCACAACGCACTAAGCAGCTGCCTGTTGTACTTCCTGGACAAGCTGTTAAGAGACTGTTGTAGCTAAACTGCTGCCCTGCACCTGTTGTTGTGTTCCCTGCATCTGCGTAAGCTTGGCTTCAATCGAGGCTGTAATGATGAACACCTCATCGATCCATGGTTGTACGCACACTTTCAGGACAACTTCCTTATGTCGCGCAACATCTACCTACTCCTTGAGCACTTTTGCCTGCTGCATCCGCGCAAGCCTCTGTGTAAGGGCCACCATCTGCACAGTCCCTTTCATGTCACCATACTATTGTTGCAGCTCATGCGCCTTTGTTTCTAGGTGTTGTATGTTTGGGTCCTCTTGCAAAGTGATGAGGACCTCAAATGATTCTTCAAAAAGCTTGGTGCAGTCCTTCACTGCACTACTAATCTCCATTATTCCTATTGTAATGGCGCTGGCACACTACTCTTTCACCTCTGGTGGAGTTGAAGGTTGCACCTTCAATTGCAGCTCAGCTATCTAAGGTTCATCTCCAGTTGAACCTTAGCCATCTCTTCTTTCGTCTCGCGCACCTTGATGAGACTAGGTATTTTAGCAAGAATGTTGCAACTCCCAAGGCTACCAGCTTTACTTATCAACTTGGTTTGTACAAACATGGAGGTGACAGTGCTATATGCATAAGTAGAAGTGAAGGTATTGCCTGTTGTCACTGCTCATCTAGCAAGAGACCCAGGGGTTCCAAGCCAGACTTCTATAGGGTCAAAAGAAGCTTGATTTTGATGGAAGAAAAGAAAAACTATTCTAAGGGGGAGCTACTCTACTTAGTAATGAAGGAAACAACTTGTAATGCTAACTCACACCAGATCCTAGCTAACTAATTAAAAAACTATGCTAAGCAGAATTACTAGAACAACACTAATATAATGCTAATTATCTAAGTTACAGAAGTAAAAGCATCAAAACTGGACAAAGGGGTAAGCAAAGGAAACTAAGCTAAGTCTGTATTTAGGCGGAAGAGCATTCAGAGGATGAAATTGGTGAAAGAACGATGTGAGGGAGCAACAGTGCATGAGAACCATTGGATCAGACAGGTGAAAGGTAAATGAATGGTGGAGATCGGCCGAGCTGGTTAGCAATCGGGTGAAGCGATAACCATTAGATCAGGAGACAGATTGACGGCAGAGATTGGAGCGCCTAAAGGAACGTGCGGAAATGACGAAGCGAGTTTAGAGGGAGGTAAATTGTTTATCGCGTACCCTCAAAGCTGGAAATAGTTTTCCAAAATTTTACGCAATTATCCTCCCCGAGTGACACGTAGCATAGGGAAACCACTCTTATCGCATGCCTTCGAGTGGATAACGATTGGGCAGAAATCAACGCGATATGGCACGATAGTCGTCAGATCTATCTAGGCAGATCAATGATGGAGACTTGACCAAGCTGGTTGGCGAGCGGGTGCATGATAGTTGTCGGATCCGACAAGGCAGATCGACAGTTGGGATTTAAAGTGCATAAAGTCAAACGCTAAAAGCGAATTCGGGCTGTGATTGGTCAGTTTTTCTTGTGAAATGCGATCTACTGGTAAAAACCTTTTAAACATGAATTATCAGCGTCCGCTGCATTTTGTGCTGAAGGAGAATGAAATGGGAATGTGAGGGAGATCAAATGACAGGAAGAGAGTGAAGGAATAAGTGACCATGAAATGACTGAATGATCATGAAATGAAGCAAGTAACAATGTAATGAACCAATTATTGCGTTAAACAACAAACTTCATGCAAAACTGAAACTCTGTGTTTTTGGGGTTGCTGCAAGGTTTCTTCCTCACGTCATGGTCCTAGAGGGAGGAGGTGAGGACAAGGCATCTGTGGACAACCTTATGGATATTTTCTTTGCCAACCTGCTAACCTGCTAACTGAATGAAATCATAAATGATCTACTTTGCACTACTATAATGAGACTGCAACTATTTAAGCAGATGAACAATTAAACAATAAATCTTTGGAATGGAAATGAACTACTTAAGCAGAGGAACAGAAAACAAGAAACTATGTTACTTAACAATACAATAAAGAGGAGCTTTGGCTACTAGGGTCGGGCCCTTACCCAAGAGCTTGAACCCTTTGAGTTAACTCAGTGTTGGCTCAAAACAAAACTCATATTCATTATAAAAGAACATTGTATTACATCAAAACTATTACAAGTCCGCACTTGGACACAAAGTGGAGTAAAAAGTCTAAATACTTCTAATGCTTGCTAACTAACTAAAAAAAATGAGGTCCTAAGCCCTTCTATTTATACATTTGAAGTCTCCAACGACTTCCTTCAAAATTAGGAAGGCACAGCTCCCATCTTAGAAAATAAACTCGTGCTTTCCCTTTCACTAGCTCGGTTGCCTTCTAGTAGGGAGGCTGCTTGTACTTTCACTTGCTTGGTTGCCTTTTAGTACTCTTGATTTGGCTTGTTTGCACTTTCACTTCCTTGGCTACCTTCTAGGAGGAAGGTTGTTTGTACTTTCAGCTGATAGAGGGATATTCGAATGGAGGGGCAGTAAAGGAGGAGGATTTACCTCTTGTAATTCCTCTCCCTTGTTTCCTCCTAGTTTTTACCAAGGTCTTTTACCATAGTTCCTCGCTTTTATCTTTAATCCCTGCATTTTCCTTGCTTTTATCCTTTATTCCTGCATTACATGCACATTAGACCACAAAACAAAATATCCAACTCTAACTCATCTCATAAGCAAAATATAATCAAAAGTATGCAATAAGTTGTGAGAATAGTTGATTTGATTGAGCTAGGAGGTGAATTAAGGCCAATTAAGGCACATATAATTAATCAATGATGAGGCTCATCATCACCCTCCTACTAAAAGTGTTGCTCATCCTCTGAGCAACTTAGTGGCTCTGGTAGCCTCTCTGACGTCCTATGCTTCTATTGTGGTCTCTTATTCTTGTTCATAGAAGCCTGCTTTCCTTTCTACTTCTTCCCACTGATATTCTCTAATCTTCAAGCTATGTGGCAGTGTTTTCCATCTCCTTATGCAGGCATGTATATTATCAATTCTTAGCAGCCTAAACATGTCCTCAAAATGTGAAATTGCTTGCTCTTGGGCAACAAGATATCTAAGTGCTATTTGAGGATCATTTGCAATTAGATTATTGGTGCGGATTAGGGCCATGGGATTTGATTGTTCAGCTGCTTCTCTGTCCCTGAAGTCACTTAGCTCTTTTGTTTCTTGCTGCTCTTTTTTTTTCAATGCCTTCTTCCTCTTCTGTTTCAGCATCATATTCCTTTGTATTAGTGTCTTCTTCATCATGTCCCTCTGTATTAGTTCCTTCCTTATCCAACTCATCACTATCTAGCTCTGTATCTTCTTCTTCTTCTTTTGTCTCCTCCTCACTAACAGAAGGACTAACACCATAGATGAAGGTTCTGATGTCATCCTCTGTTGGTAAGTCATTGAAGATTGTCCATGTTATAGGGATCCTGGGGTTTAGGAGGGCATCCTCAATGAGGATTCTGATCAACCCATGGTGAGCCAATGGTTGGGAATTTCCTTTCTTTACTTTGCTGCTGGAGTCCATGAGTGATTTCATCATAAAATAGGGTATGCTGAATCTTTGGTGAATAGGTGTTTCTACCCCAAATATTAGTTCTTCAATAATTCTAAAATGGTAGCCATAAACAATATTGTATCTACCCTCACATGAGATATACTTGATGAGCATCTTGCTTGTGAGGCTTGAAGAGGAAATGAGCAAATTCTTGAGAAAACAAAGTTTCCTATGTATGTAATCAACTAGCCTTTTTTTTTAGAGGAAACTAGCCACCTTTTTACTTACAAACCAACTACCTCTTAACCTTTACAACTTTTGATCAAATGATGCATATGAGTGAGTGAGCAGGATACTTACCTGTGGCTTTATAGCCACACTGCAGTTTTCAAATATCATAGGTGTTGCTGATGGTCATTATTCTTCCTCCTCTACTATTTGTTGATGGTGTCTATGACTGTAGATCTGATGCTACTGAATGGACAGAGGGAGTAGGAGTGTGTGTGAAGGCAGGGATGATGGTAATGGATGAGGTGAGGGGTCCCTGTAGAAAACACAATTTTCACCTGAATTGGAGCAATGAAGTGAAACACGATCGAATTTATGGAGGGATGCATGGTAAGGAGTGGAGGAGATGAACATATATGAGGTAGGGCCCCCTTTGGATCTTCTCTTTGCTCCCTAATTGTCTTTATCATCCTCTTGCAAATAACAATTATATTTCTTTTCCTTTTTCTTTTATATATATATATATATTATATATATATATAATATTATATATATATATTTATATATATATATATATAATATATATATATATATAATATATTTTTTTTTTTTTAAACACCTAGGCTACCTCATAGAGGTTTTCACCCTAGATATTTGCCCTGGGCACCTCAAGGAAGGTTTTCACCCAGGGATCTTCTTTTTTCTTTCAATTTTTCTCATCCTTGGGCTGCCTCATGGAGGTTTTCACTTGAATCCTTATTCTGTTTTTTTTCTTTTTCAGTGACCTAATGAGGGAGGAGCTGAAACTTGCTCCACCGTCATCACTGTCTTATTGATATTGTCAATGAACTCTTGTTTAGATAAAGGCCTCTTGTACATCTTCAGTGTGTGTCCATTAACTAGTAATGGAATGGCTTCTTCATCTATAGTTTTGATCTGCATTGAACCATTGTCATGGCATATTTCCAACACATAAGGTCTGAGCCATCTTGTACTTAGATTACCCTTGAAGTCTTTATACCTGGAGTCATATAACAATGCCCAATATCCTTCTTGAAATTACTTCACCTTAATGTGCTTGTCATGCCAGATTTTCCTCTAAAGCTGAACTATCTCTGTATGGAGGAGGGCTTGCATTCTGAATTCATCTAAGTCATTCAAGTGGAACTATCTTTCTTTCAGTGCATGACTAAGATACAGATCTCATTGGGTTGCCATCCTCAATGTATTATATTCAAATTCAATGCAGAACAAAGCCTTCTTCCCATAGATCAACTCATAGGGTGTAAATCCAGTGGTGGTCTTCCATGTTGTATTATAGGCCCAGGTGGCCTCAACTAGTCTGTCTGCCCAATCCTTTCTACTGATGTTCACTACCTTGGTTAGGATGTTCTCCAGTGCTCTGTTGGTCACCTCCACTTACCCATTAGCTTGTGGATGATAAGGAGTCAATGTCTTATGCTTGATTTTGTGATGCTTGAACAGTTCCTCAATCATGCTGGAGGTATACTGGCTGCCTTGGTCTGTGACTAGCTCTCTAGGGTACCCAAATTTTTAGAATATATTCTCCCTTAGGAACTCAGCCACCTTTTCTTCTGTTGTTGCCTTGGTTTCAGCCCACTTATTCAAGTAATCAGTGCACATAATAATGTGTTGTTTTTGCTTTGAAGGAGGATTGATAGGCCCAACGAAGTCCATGCCCCACTTGTCAAATGGCTCGAAAGTCACTTGAGGTTGTAGGGGAGTTTTATCTCTTGGAGTAGACTTTCCCATCCTCTGGCACCGATCACACTGACTAATGTACCTCCTCACATCCTGATGAAGAGTAGGCCAATAATAGCCTGATTGCAACGCTTTGAATGTTGTCCTCTTTGCTGCAAAGTGACCTCCACAAGGCCCATCATGACAGGTCATAAGGATGTCAAAGACTTCCTCTTCCATTACACATCTTCTCAAGATTTGATCTGGGCTAAGTTTGAACATATTGCCCCCAATCCAGGTGAAGGGGGCACTTTTCCTGATTATCTTGCTCTTTTCTCTGGAGGGCAGGTTTGGTGGGAACTATGTTGATACCAAATAGTTTGTTATATCAGAAAACCATGGGGAGAGCATTGAAATAGAAAATAAATGCTGGTCTAATAACTGATCATCTACCATTTCTTCTTCACCTACAAGCAGATTCATCCTGGATAGAAAGTCACCAACAACATTCTCCTTAACAGGCTTATCAACAATAGTTAGATCAAACTGCTGCAATAAAAGTAACCATCTTATGATTCTAACATTTACATCTAGTTTGTTCATTAAATATTTAATTGCAGCATGATCAGTATGCAAAAATTTCTGATAGCCTGTAATGTAATGCCTAAACTTTTTCAATGAATGCACAAAAACCATGAGTTCTTTTTCGATCACAGTATAATTTAACTCAACCTTTGACAGGTTTTTACTAGTAAAATAGATGGCATAAGGCAATTTCTCCTCTACCTGACCTAAGGCTGCTTCTATGGCTTTATGTGAGGCATCAACATGGATATGAAAAGGGAGGGGCCCAGTTTGGGCCTCTAAGGATTGGTGCAGTGGTTAATTTACCCTTCAGAATGTCTAGGGCCTCTTGACAACTCTTTGACCATATAAATTCAGAATCTTTAGCCAACAATCCAAACAAAGGAGAGGCTAACTTGCTGAAGTCCTTTATGAACCTTCTGTAGTATCTAGCTAACCCCAAGAAACTCCTGACATCTCTCTACTTTTGTGGAGGTGGGACCCTTTGAATGATGGCTATTTTGTTTGGGTCCACCTGCAGTCCTTGCTGAGATATGGAATGACCTAGCACAGTCCCTTTAGTCATTAAGAATTCACATTTTTTGGACTGAGAGATAGGTTCATTTCAATGCATTTGTGTAATACTTTACCTAGGTTAGTTAGGGATTCTTGGAAAACACTCCATATGGTGTAAAATCATCCATATAGATTTCCACAGCGTCATGCACTAGTTCAGCAAAAATACTCAAGACTGCTCTCTGGAAAGTGGCAGGAGCATTGCATAAGCCAAAGGGAAGGACTCTATAGGAAAAACCCCAAGGACAGGTGAATGTGGTTTTATCCTAGTCTTCTGGGCAAATTTGGATTTGATTGTACCAACTGAATCCATCTAGGAAAGAAAAGAACTTCTTCCCTGCCAGACCATCTAGCACTTGGTCAATGAAGGGTAGGGGAAAATGATCCTTCTTTATGGCTTTGTTCAACTCCCTATAATCGACACAAACCCTCCACTTACCATTCTTCTTGGGAACTAACACTAAAGGAGAGACCCACTCACTGTTAGAGATAGGGTAAATGAACCCTGCATCTAACAGTTTTTGTAGTTCTTCTTTGACGATGTCTTTAAGGGTTGGATTCATTCTCCTTTGTGGTTGTCTGATTGGCTTGCAACCTTCCTTGATGTATATGTGGTCAATACACATTGAGGGGTGTACTCCCTTCATTTCCTTATAGCTCCAAGCAAAGGCTTCTAGGTTCTCTTTCAACAATTAGCATAGTTGTTCATCTTCTAAAGTAGAAAGAGATGGATTAATATTCAAGGTTTTCTCTAGGCCAAATTCTATGGTTTTGACTCAGAGTGGGTTGGAATTGGCCAAGCATAAGTCAATTTGATGATTGTTCAGTGTTTCCTTTACTTCTTCTTCTAAGGGTAATAAACTAGGAGTTGGACTTTGGAGCAAGTGTTCAATTAAGACATCCTCCTCCTATGATTGCTTCCATAGCATAAATTTGGGCAGAATAAATCTCATTTTCTTCCTCCTCCTCCAACCATAAAGATAAATCATGTTCTAGGGAGGGTTGAGCAGGAGGGTATAAGACTAACTGTTTGGACATATGCCCATTCTTGATGGTCATATTCCCAGCTCTGCAGCTAATGTAGGCATCAGTTGTGGCCAACCATGGCCTCCCAAGGATGAGAGGGTAACCAATAAGCTTATCCTTAGGCTGGAGAACTAGGAAATCTGCAGGGTACTCCCAGGAATCAACGGAGACCATCACATCCTCCACAATTCCCTCAGGGGTGACTGTGGAATGGTTTGCAATCTGCAGCACTGTTGTGGTCTTCCTTAATGACCCTTAGAGGTTAAACTTGAGCATGGTGTCCTTGGTCATCACGTTAATGGCAGCCCTAAGATCAATCAGAGTGTGTGGGACAATGGTGCCATTGATGTGCACATCAACTACAAGGCTTCCAGGGTCTAAGTATTTTGGACATATTACCTGCCCCAACATTAAGTCAGATAACTGCCCAATGACATTAATGGTAGGGGCATCCCTTTTTCTTCTTCCTAGATGCTTAAAGCACTTCTCCTTAATAAATTTATTGTAAATAGGAACATCTTTGATTGCCTGGAGAAGGGGGATCTTTACACACAGGTTTTTCAATTCTCCCCGAAGTTCAATTTCTTCTGGGGTGGGCTGGAGTGGTTGGGCTAATCTTTAAGGAAATGGTGGATTTGCTTTAAGTTTTCTTTCCTCTCTTTATTCCTCAACCTCCCTATGTGGAGAGGGAGGTTGGTTATCTGGGAGAATTCTCCCAGATCTTAGGTTGATCTCTTGGATTTCTACAACATAAGCTGGGTATGATGTCTCTCCACTGTATCCTTGTTGAGCCTACCTATTGTTTGGGTTTGTATTTGGCTAGGTAGGCATCTTGCAGGAGTTATGGTTGGGTAGGTGGTGAAGGCAATAGGGCTGGAACATTGTTGACTTGGGGCCTCCACCCCTCGGGTGAGGTATTCCACTGGTGTTGTGGCTGAATGTAAGGTTGAAATGGTTGGCTGGGAATGATATTGAGGTGCATAGGATCAAGGAGGGTATGTAGACTAGGAAGGTTGAGCAGGGAGTCCCCAAGAAGGTATAACTGTGGTTTGGTTGGGTCTATAATATGCATGGGATGATCCTTGCATACCCTACTGGTATGGTCTAGGCCCAGGAGGTTTCCTTTGGTTAATGTAGCAAAGCTGCTCAGTGACCCCTTCAGCTCCTTGATATACAACTTTGGGTCTAGGTAAAGAAGGACACTTTTTTGTGGAGTGGTTTTCTTCATAGACTGAGAAAATCTCAATACAGTTCAAGGGGCATTCATTCATAGGATGCCTCCTAGTGCATCTAGGACAAAAGATGGCCAATGCTCTCTCTGCTTCCTCTTGCTTCCTTTTGATATTAATGGAATCCAATTACAAGGCAAGGGTTTGACTACTCCTACACTTTTTCCTAGTTGCCCTAGAATGGTTTCAGTTGCCCTAGAATGGTTTCTAAAGACAGTCTTGATATCCTCATATGGTGGTTGGTAGATATATCCTCCTACTAACAGATGTAAGCTATCTAGGATATCCTCCCTTACTCCTCTAAGCAAGACCAACTTCAGTGACTTGGGGTGAAGTGTGCACCTGGCCCTTTTGTAACTGAGATTGAATCTTTCTTCATAGTATTCTAAGGATTCGTACTATCCTATGGTCATCCTAAAAATCTCTTCTTTAGTGTCTTTTGACCTACAATAGTCCCTATATTTGTTGTTAAAGGCCTGCTACATTTGAGCCCAAGTTATGATGCTATCTCCAGGTAAACCCATGAACTAGCGCAATGCTGCATCCTTGAGGGTAGATGGAAAATTTTTTAACTTTTTCTCATCCTCTGTATAGTCATAGGTTTGGTATATAACAACAAACTCAAACACAAAAGTGTCAGGGCCCTCTATGGTCAAGCCATGGAAATGAGGTAGAGCAAAGGGGCTTATATTCTTCATTTTAGTGTCCCCATTGGTTTTCCCTAATAGGGAAGGCACTCTCAATTCTCTCTCTTTTTCCTCTGTCATCTTGGTTTTCATCCATTGGTTCAGTAGGAATGGGTTCTTCCTCTTCTTCTTCCCCTATAGGTTCCTTAAATAGTTAAGATTGATCACCTAAAGGGTCTTCCAATTCACCGTCAGTGAAGAAGGAAGAAGGTTGACTATTGGATGCAGTGGGGGTATTTGACAAGAATTTTCCTGAATTATCTCTAGTCTTATGAGGCATGAAAGGAAATGTTTTTGGTTTTTTGTAAGATTTTTCATTAAAGCTAGAAAGTACTTTGTAGATAGCAAATTGCTGATTGAATGAAAACCACTAACAAAAAGAAAACTACTTGTTGAATTGAAATTCTACTTGTAGAATGGAAAGGAAAGCAGATAAATGACAAATGAAAGAAAGAAACTAGAATACTTTTGCGGAAATAAACTAATGGAAGAAAATTGAAGACTAGAAGTAGAAGAAAAGAAAGTTAGAGACTAGAAATAGAAGAAGGAGCAGTAATCAATCCTACTCTGATACCTCCCCGACAACGACGCCAAAAAGTGATGAGCCTAGGTATTGCAGCAAGAATGCTGCAACTCCCAGGGCTACCAACTTTACTTATCAACCCGGGGTTCATACAAACTTGGAGGTGACAGTGCTATATGCACAAGTAGAAGTGAAGGTACTACCTGTTGTCACTACTCATTTGGCAAGAGACCCCAGGGGTTCCAAGCCAGACTTCTATAGTGTCAGAAGAAGCTTGATTTTCATGGAAGAAGAGAAAATTTATTCTAAGGGGGAGCTACTCTACTACAGTAATGAAGGAAACAACTTGTAATGCTAACTGACACCAGACCCTAGCTAACCAATTAAACAACTATGTTAAGTAGAATTACTAGAACAACACTAATCTAATGCTAATTATCTAAGTTACAGAAGTAAAAGCATCAAAACTGGACTAAGGGGTAAGCAAAGGAAACTAAGCTAAGTTTGTGTTTAGGTGGAAGAGTAGCCAAAGGATGAAATTGGTGAAAGAAGGACATGAGGGAGCAACAACGAATGAGAACCATTGGATCAGGCAGGTGAAAGGTAAATGAACGGTTGAGATCAGTCGAGCTGGTTGGCGATCGGGTGAAGCGACATCTGTCAGATTAGGACACAGATCGACGGTGGAGATTGGAGTGCCTAAAGGAATGCATAGAAATGACAAAGCGGGTTTAGAGGGCGGTAATTTGTTTATCGCGCCCTCAAAGCTGTAATCAGTTTTCCAAAATTTTACGCAATTAGCCTCCCCAGGCGACACGTAGCATAGGGAAACAACTCTTATCGCGTGCCTTCGGGCGGATAACAACCAGACAGAAATCCATGCGATATGGCGCGATAGCCGTTGGATTTGTCTAGGCAGATCAACGGAGGAGACTTGACTGAGCTGGTTGGCGAGCAGGTGCGCGATAGCCGTCGGATCCGACAAGGCAGATCGACGATTGGGATTTAAAGTGCACAAAGTCAAATGCTAAAAGCGAATTGGGGCGCTGATTGGTCAATTTTGCTTGTGAAAGGTGATCTACTGATAAAAATCGTTTAAACATGAATGATCAACTTTCGCTAAGCATTTCATGCTGAAGGAGAATGAAATGGGAATGTGAGGGAGATCAAATAACAGGAAAAGAGTGAAGGAACAAGTGACCATGAAATGACTGAATGACCATGAAATGAACCAAGTAACAATGTAATGAACCAGTGACTGCGTTAAATGACAAACTTCATGCAAAACTAAAACTCTGTTTTTTTGGGGTTGCTGCAGGGTTTCTTCCTCACGTCATGGTCCCAGAGGGAGGAGGTGAGGCCAAGACACCCGTGGAAAACCTTATGGACCTTTTCTTTGCTAACCTGCTAACTGAATGAAATCATAAATGATCTACTCTGCACTACTGTAATGAGACTGCGACTATTTAAGCAGATGAACAGTTAAACAATAAACCTCTGGAATGGAAATGAACTACCTAAGTAGATGAATAGGAAATAAGAAACTATGCTACTTAACGATACAATAAAGAGGAGCTTTGGCTACTAGGGTCGGGCCCTAACCCAAGAGCTTTAGCCCTCAGAGTTAACTCAGTGCTGACTCAAAACAAAACTAATCTTCATTATAAAAGAACATTGTATTACATCAAAATTGTTACAGGTCTGCACTTGGACACAAAGTAGAGTAAAAAGTCTGAATACTTCTAATGCTTGCTAACTAACTAAAAAAACTAAGGTCATAAGCCCTTCTATTTATACATCTGAAGTCTCCAATGAATGCCTTCAAAATTAGGGAGGCACAACTCCCAAGTCAATGATAAACTCGTGCTTTCCCTTTCACTAGCTTGGTTGCCTTCTAGTAGGGAGGCTACTTGTACTTTCACTTGCTTGGCTGCCTTCTAGTACTCCTAATTTGGCTTGTTTGCACTTTCACTTGCTTGGTTGCCTTCTAGGAGGGGGGTTGTTTGTACTTTTAGCTGATGGAGGGATATTCGAATGGAGGGAAAGTAAATGAGGAGGATTTACCTCTTGTAATTCCTCTCCCTTGTCCCCTCTGAGTTTTTACCAAGGTCTTTTACCATAGTTTCTTGTTTTTATATTTTATCCCTGCATTTTCCTTGCTTTTATCCTTTATTCTTGCATTACATGCACATTAGAGCACAAAAGCAAAATATAATCAAAAGTATGCAATAGGTTGTGATAATAGTTGGTTTGACTAAACTAGGAGGTGAATTAAGGCCAATTAAGGCCCATATAATTACTTAATGATAAGGCTCATCACACCCAAGCTGCTAGTCTCCGAATGTGCACCTCTTCTAGTGCCTCTGCTGGGATGGCCAACTCAGGGACCATCTAGTAGACTTCCTTGACCACCTGCACTATCTGCCTGTTCTGTGTGACAACCTCATCGCACTATAGGCTCATTTGTTCCATATTAATCCATTTCTCGTTCATCACCTGGAGTGCGCGATTCTCGCTGGCCCGCAGTTCTGCAATCACTCCATATTGTAGAACATAGAGCATCTCCCGCGGGAGCGCAACCATGTTTATCCCAACCCTCTTCAACTCACTAACCATAGGCCTTTCGTCCTCGTTTTCTGTAACCAGTGCCCCTTTTGGGAGCACTATAGTGTTGGTTATGTAGGTGCGCAACATTTCCTCAGTTGTGGCTGTGGCTACTACGAGGCTGGTCGACAGAGTACCAGCTTGAGAAGTTCACACTTAAAACTCCTATATCTATGCCCAGAGGGCCCCCAACACCATCTGATTTTCCTCCACGGACTATTGGATGGCCTCTACGGTGACGTCGCACACCGTCTCCCCTATATCATGTAGGTCCCCCTTAGTGAGGGTGATTAGGTCGAAAGAAGTCTTGAAGGCTTTTGACTTCTTTCGCAGCCCCACCTGCTCTCTCTGACACTGCTACTTCAGCTGTGTGGAGGTTGTCTGTGGGTCCGCGCTACCTTCTTCTGTTTCGGGCTCCCGTTCAGGCGAAGGCAACTTTTTTCCCTCATAGTCCTTCTTAGTTGCCCTCTCTTGCTCTTCTGTCGCCTTCGCAACATCCCACACCTAGTGTGCCTTTGCTACTACTGCTTCGTTCCTTCTCTTATTAGCCAACTATGCCATCCATAATTTTTCCTCTTCCTTTTTCCTTTGCGCAGTGGACTTCTCTGATTCCATCGTGGAGCTAGCTAGAGCGCGCCACTCTGGAGGCCACGACTTAAGCACGATGAATATGCCATCATCTGTGGCCAGGTAAGGTAGCTCATTCCATTTCTTCGTAGGGTCCTTGCATGCCCTGATATACACATGATGGAAGTCTGCCTTGAACTTCGCAAAGCTTTGTAGGTTGTTATAGAGAGTGGGCGATAACCGCGGCTTGCTGTTAATCCCCATTCTGATGTTGATTTCCATGAACACCCAAATATTTTGTTGTCTCTGATCCTCTGCACGTCTTTAGTTGCCCATAGTAAAGTGTACTTCGTTGCCTCTGGGAGATCCTTCACAATCATGGGGAATTGGCTGTCCTCATGCAATTCCCAAGCCACCAAAACTATGGATAGTAGAAGCCATGCATAATGGAAAGTATTCCCCTATTCTTGTGCCTCGTGACAATTTTCCAGGAACTCCTTGCACAAGTACTCTGACTAGTTAAACTGGACCCCCTATGCGCATTGTGCGACAAGTGCAACCACTGGCGTGAGCACCTCATCTGCACGACACTTCCACATAACCTTGCTAGCTAGTATTAGTGTCGTGACTCTGACCGCATTATTGTTGATACTAGAGATCACGTACCGCCTCTTCTTCTTCTCCAGCTTGAATTTTTTCTTCATGGCCTCTGCGATGGCCAAATTGTTGCTCTTACCCTCCGAAATATCCACTGGGTCCTCCCCCTTGCAAGGGAGTCAGGTAATTTTGTGGATTAGGTGGTCTGTGATGGGGATGGGCTCCTCTAGCAACAAACACCTATCATGCACCAGGCAGAGCAGCTGCCTGATGACAAAGATAGTCACTGGGGCACGATGGTAATGCAACACCCAGAGCAGGTTTAACAACCCTGCTTTCTCTACTCTGTGAAACCACTTGTGTGGCTCCAACTCTATGACTCCTGCTGATGTGTTTTTCTTCGGCCGCATTAGCTACGCGGTTTCCAAGTGTGGGAATTTCTCATGGTTCGCAAGATCCCAATCTTCAAAGTTTAAAACGACACCCATCCAATGTGCGCTCCTTCAAAAATGATATCATCAGGGAGCAGCAGAGTCTGCAGAGAGCTTTTGCTCTCATCTAGGTCCTTAGGCACCCTCTCTTTCCCCTTCCGCGGAGGAACATACACGGGCAGTCTGGTTAGAAGGTCCGCACCCTAAGTTTCCTCCTCCCTTTCTTCGTTGTCCTCCTCTTCTACCAGGATTTCCTCAAGGTCTTCCTCCTCCTCATTGGCTTCCAAATTAATCACCTTCCCCTTTTCTTCCATGGTCAATTCAATTCTCAGCAGGTTTCTAGGGGACATGCGCACCAGTACCATAGGTTGTTTGTCTTTCTTGGGCCTCAGCATGCGCGGAAATTTAGGGATTTATGCAACTATCCTGATGCTTTATGGGGCGTCTCCTATCGTCATGGCCTATGCGGCCTCTTTAGCAGTCATTTCTCCTATATCCATGGCTTCCTCTAGCGTGGTCATACTGTTGTTCCACAAATCTCTCAACGGTTTAGGTAGGTGCTAAAATAATGCCTTTGACTTCAAAGGATCAAACAGATTAGAGTTCCTAAATCTTAGGGTGCACAACAGCTCAATTCTCAAATGGCCAAGTGTTGTTTGCTAGGCAACCCTTTGCAATTTATAGCGCCTTTTGAATTTGAATTCGACAGTTCCCCCCAAATCCGGTCCATTAATGCTCCCTTGGTGGCATATTTTCCCAAATCTAGCCTATAAAGTTTGCCTTAAATGCCTGCCGCCAACTCCATTTGGTCTGAAACCAAGCATCACATCGTGAATAATGATTGCAACGGTCACTTTCCAGCCAACCTGCGCGACAGCGCAACTAACCTTACGTTATCGCGGACCCTGTGACACCTCGCTACTGCGCTCAATCCTGACATCATGCATCTCTCGAGCAGAGTAGTTTATAGGTTCATGCCTCCTTTCAGCTGCCTGGAGTGCTAAGACTATGCTTCACATGGCTAGTTAGGTGGCCGAACCACCTGTTTACAACTTCAACCGACTACCATTTACTTTTCTTGGAAAGAGTTCACCATTTAACTTCACCAATTGCACTGCGTCGCCAACTGTGATTTCCTTAATAATATATGGTCCCATCTAATGCATCAAGCTGATAAAATCTTGTCAGTAGTCCCTAAGTTTGTTAACGTAATCAAGATCCTGCTGCTTTATCACCATGGTTTTTTTATCAAGGAAGTCCTTAAGTATTCCTTCCTCAAGCTTCTTCACTTTTTCTTCCGCCATGGCACTTTTCTCCCTCAATTGAACTCTTTCATTCATGAGTTCTTGGAGCCTAAGATCACCCTGTTGGATCTCTTCATTGAGTCCCAACCGTTCATCTTCGAGCTCTTCCAACGATGTGAGCCTTTCTTCTAGGGCATTGCGGTCCATTACCCCTGTGAGCATTATTATGCATGGACTATACATGATAGACTCCATAGGCATTACGACTTCTACTCCATCGATCAGCTGAAAAGGTGTCTATTTGAGTATGTGCAGGTTCTAACCACTTCGCTGCACATTGCATACCTTGTTCAGCGTGTTGCACACCTTATCAACTGCTTTCGCATGGATAGCCTTCTACGTGATTGTTCTTTCCACATACTGTCTGTCCAACCTTAAGAGCCAACTACACATCTGTCCCCCCAACACACGCTTATTGACCATACCTCTCAGTGCAGAGTTCATGCGCATCTGCGTAGGTTGTTTTCCATATGCTTGCATCAACCTGGCCATTATATTTTTCTGTCAATCATACTCTAGGCTTCCCAAACCGTGTGTGCATCATCCTCCTTCACTCGCGCCAGTCATCAAATGTCTCTTTGTGCGTACCCCACCACCTCGAGGACATAGCGCACAGTACCCAATTCAAGGCCTGGAAACATTTCTTTTTCGACACCTCCTTTCAAACTTATCTATGAAAGTATCTACCTCACTTAACCCATCATAAGTAGGCAGATCCCTCACTTCCATCGTTACACAGCGCAACGATCTTGTCATCCTATTATAGTTCAGCATGGTCACCTCATGTAACTGGTTCTGCCATCGCTTTATCTCGTCATCAGAATCTGAAGTACAGGAGCTCTCACGCTCCCATGCAAGTCGTCCATCCGTATTGGGATTCACCCAATCTTGGTTTCACGTTGTTATCTTTTTGATGCAGTCCAAATCATCATCGCTTTCATAGTCACACACCAGCTCTGTATAGCACGATCCTTCAGCAGAGTCCAGAGGTATAACTACGCGTAGTGACTTCTTTTCAAAAACCATCTTGCGCTTCTTTAGATTAATCACCTCGTTCATGTTAGTGGCCCAATCAATTCCTAAGAGTGCGGGGTAGGGATTGAAAACATCAACAATCTCTATTACTTAAAATTTTGCTAGTGCGTTCGCTCCCTCAATATCCACTATGAGTCCCTGCAATCGCCCCATGGGTATTATCTTCTGTTGGTTTTCCATTCATAGCTAAATAGGATACCATTGCAGCATAGGTCTCCCCATGCGCTCCCATGTCTGCTTCGACAAAATGTTCGCATTCGATCCTAAATCCAAAATTACTTGGTCCATCTCATATTCTCCAATTTGCGTGGTTAACCTCATTTCTCTCCCCGTCCTCATCTTATGCTTTCCAATCTTCTGGACTACACGCGGTTCTCCTGGCGCGGTCCCAATGCATCTGTTAATGAGTTCCTACAATCCTTTTATAGCCTTACTGTCGCGTAGCAGCTTCATGCATGTTTCCAGGAACGTCATAAGACTAGATGGGTCCATCTCTTGCTTCGGTCTATCTTTGCTTCCTGAAGTGGAGGCATCAGCGAAGCTCTTCTTAGCTTCCATGAAAGTTTCCCGAGTGCGCTCCAAATCAAACTCCACTTCTTTCACTGGAGCTTTGCGAACCCAAGTACTATCTTCAGGTTGTTTGCCTTTGTCATATCCCGTCGTGATTCCACTTCGGAGCATAATGTTCACATTTCGATCTTGCTCACGCGGCTCAGACCTCATCATCTGCAGGTTTTGAGTCGGGGGAGGTGGTAGCGCTCCCTTGTCACGTAGCCTAGCTATTAGTGTAGGAAAATCTTCCATCTCATGATCAAATAAGGTACAATACAAACACAATGGATGCATTGGGTTCGTACAATGGCAGGCATAATGTCCCGACCCTCCGCAATTGTAGCATATCAGCTGTCCACGACTTCTTCCAGGTCCTCCTCTACCTCGACCCCTTCCGCGCCCCTGAAATCCTGCTCGCACCACTCCTGTATTCGGGTCTAGGGTCCACGATTCAACTTGAAATCTGTAGGTGGGAGTATTATCCATCATCAACTCATAACTCCTACAAGTGCGCTCATCGTGTCCCACCAATATACAAAAATTACAAAACAATTGTTGCAAATTCTGTGTGTACTTCTGTAACAAATGGTAGTTGTCCGTAGAATTCTTTCCACCTATTTGACAAATCGCGCACCACAAAGTCGGTGTCGCACTAGGTCCTGCTTGCGCCTCCAGTCTTAATAGCATCGATCCTCCTCCCGCAAGGTAATTTGTGAACACTGGGAAGTGGTCCTTATCATGACCCTTGTTATCACTGATAAAATTTCAAAAAAAACAATTTGGACAACTTGTATGGTTTCAAAGTTGTAAGTCAGTCTTGGTCAAGTCATTTTTCAAATTTCAAAAAAGGAGCTAAGTATTTTCAGTTATGATTATGTTTGGGTTCATCTATTAGAAGCAAATTGACAAGTACTTAATCAAAATTCTTTGAAGTCCAAGTGAAGTAGCTTCTCTTTTCATTTCAAGCGAGGCAATGATCAAGATTAAGATGGTGCAAGCTCTTTCAATTTTCATCTTGCAGGAATTCCATGGATTTGTTTATAAAAGAAAAGGATCGTAGGTCAGGCAGGTGTATTATATTGGACAAGATTTCAAACAGGTTGGTTGTTGGAGATTTTGTGAAAAACTTCAAGGAGGTCACATGCAAGTCACCAAAGAATTTGCTTCAAATTTCACAGGATTTAATTCAAAGGTTGGACTGCTTGAATTACCAGTATATCCAGAGGTTATATCTGTAGTCACTGAAATCCCAAGAGAGACAATTTTATAAAAAGAGAACTATGTGTTTTTGGCTCACACAGCAGTTTCGTAGCGCGCTACGAAACTGTTGAAGGTGACAGTTTTGTTTTTTAAGGATCTACCTTGAAAGCAAAAGGGATTTATTTTGAAAGGGATGTTTCTTCAGAGGTGTAATAAGACCATTTGAGAAGGTTTGAGCCCTAATCAAAAGGAAAATTCAAGAAATGAAGACATATACACATAACAAACCTTGTGCTACGAAACCCCTAAAGCATCCTGTTTTAGCAGAAAAGCTGTTCTTACTAGTTAACTTGCAGAAGCTTTCCTGAGCAGCTGAGAATGAAAATTTTCAAACTGAAAGAGGTTTTTATTCCTAACATGCTGCACTACAAAAAACTCTTTCCGTTTCTTCAAATACATCATGAGCTGGGAGAAACGAAGGACCAAAGTTGCGCTACAAAACTACTGTAGGTGCTGTTTTATGAAGAAAATGAGCAGTTTAATGGTGACGTCAGCAGATTTTTGAAGGAAACGCCTAAGAAACATAAGGGATATCACTTAAGGCTATCCTAGCTATTCAGAGGATGACAAGTGTGCATTCTCCATAAAGGTAAAATATTTTGTCTTAAGCTAGAACTTTAATAAAGGTACTTTATTGCCTATAGTTAGGGTTTGGCTGAAGATGCATACGTAGAGGTTGGCTTGTACACTTGTCCATTCAACGAGGCTTCCAGCATACCTGGAAAGATGGTGATGCTCATCATATTTTGAAGCATTAAACAACTGGGAACACATGCCTAAACTTTCGAAGGATGATGGGAACAAAGACCGTGAAAACAGGGGATGATTATTATGATACATGAACTATCAGCACGTTCAACATTTGAAACTAATTTGGTTTCATACATCCTTATCTCAGAAATCATGGCCATAACTGAAGGAGACAGGTGTCAAAGCTCAAGAAGGAATCATGCACACGAGGAGATGGAATTAGAGTTTGAATAGGAATAGGACTCCATGTATTGAAAGCACAATACCTTTGTATTTAATAAGTTAGTTTAAATATAGATAAGGCAATTAATGATATATTTTCGAGCTCCCCTCATGCTGGAGGAGACTCAAGGTAGTTTAGATTTGTTTCCTATATATAGGAAAAACTCTGATGTAAAAAGGGTTGGAGACTTTTTGGCTCAGCTGCTGCTTTATGCTATGAACTATAATCAGTAATGCAGAGAGGTTTTCTTGAACAGATATGAGTTCTCATGGAGTTAATCCTTTCTTGATCTATATGTTATTTTTATAACTTGCAGTAGATCTTATTGTTAATACTCAGAATTCATATCTAATGCTCTGACTTCCTTTAACAATAAGATGACTGTGTTTTATATTTGAACCGCCAGCACTATTATTGTTCAGAATTCACAACCATGTGCTTTGATTTCTTTTAGTGATGGAATGATTGTGTTGAGAAATAGATCTCATTTCTATTACTCAGAATTCATAATCTTATGCTCTGACTTCCTTTAGTAATAAGATGAATGTGTCTTTCCATAATCTTGTGAGTAAATCACCTTTGAACTATCAGCAGTAGATTTCATTACTATTACTCAGAATTCATAATCCTATGCTCTGACTTCCTTTAGTAATGGAATTATTGTGATGACCTATTTCCTTAAGTGAATTATATTAGTTTGGAAACCCCATTTGCCTCAGCTTTCACGTCAAGAAACCTTGCCACTGAATTTATTGACTTGTTGACTCCATAGCCCAATGGTACCAAGCCTTCATCTTCTTAACCTACAAACACACAAACCCAAGATAGAGTTAGCCATCTATATTATCATCAATCAATATCATTAATCCTTTGAGGGAGCCCTCTCAGGCTGAGGAGGCTAAGCCTTAGCTAAAATATTGGTTTGAAATAGTTACACTAAGATAGTTTGATCAGCAGCCTATCAGGGACCTATTTTGGTGATAACATTTTGGTGCGTCTGCCGGGAGTCTGAAGATTATTCATTCCCGAAATAAAGAGGCTGAACCGCTGAAGGTAGCAGGAGCTCAGACATCTTTTTGAGGCTCCAAAACTACCTTGGCGACTCCACACATTGAATAATAAATTGGAAGGTGACTCCACTGCTGGAAGATCAGTAGCTTGATGACGTTAGAAGATGAGTTCCACTGCGAGAATGAATGCCAGGTATGCTCCTATGAATCAGTCTCATATCCCTGGTTTTCCAAATCTTATGCCAAAGGTTGATTGGTTAGAGGATCTTCCAATATTCAAAGATGAAAAGAAAGACAATGCTGCTCTTCATTTAGTTAGGTTCCATATGCATGTACGCGGTCTTAAGGTTCATTTCCCAGAAGATTGTCTCATGAAGATGTTTATGACCACTTTAGAAGGAAAAGCATGGTCTTGGTATAAAAGTTTGGAAAATGGTTCAATATATTCGCTTGGTAGTTTTCATGATGAATTCTATGAGATGTATAAAGAATGTCATCCTTCCTTATTGTTGCTCAAAGATTGTTGTAGACATTCTTTAAGTCTTATTCAGTACTTGGAGGATTATTATGATGATGATGAGTTTATGGATGACGAAATTTTAGAGGCTCTTCATAACAATGCATTTCAACACCAAGAAGAAAGTATAACATCCCATGAAATGCAACATGAAAATCAACAGGGGTTTACTTATGAAAACGATGTTCAATCCTCTGATATTGATGTAGAGGTGCAACAGTCTTCTCAATCTTCAAATCATAAAGAGTATGAAATTGATTGCAAACCCCATGAAGAAGTACTGGAATATAGCTTTTATAATCTTCAGGTAGAGGAAAAGGTCGTTCAATTTTGTGATTCCTTGTAGCAGCTTACATCAATGAATGATCATAATAAGGAGGAAATTTACATTGTTTGTGGGAATCATTCGGAAAAGCAGTTGGATAACATATCAAATAAATCATGTGTGGTTGAGGATCAGTTGTCTGAAGAGATAGAATGTTATGATGATTATCAAAATAACCATGTTCTCTTTGACCCTATAAATGAATACATGTCAAAGTTTTGCACATCAGTATTTCAATTTCATTTGCATTATGAAGATCATATACATTATAAGTTGATTTGGTCATCTCACTATCATGGTTATTTTGAGGTTGAATGCAGTCAAGAGCCTCCAATATCAGAAAGGACAATTGATTGGCTTTATTGGAAATATCATGTTGCTTGAGCTACGAGTGGAGCTTGCAGCTGATAGGGTAGGTAGGTAGGAAAATGCAAATAAGCTCAAGGTTGATTGAGCATTTTTTTTATAGTAGATATAGACTTCTCTCTACTACAGTGATCATCAAGCTCAAGCCCGAAGTGAAGGCCCAAGAAACTTGAAGGGGATGTTTGTCAAGAAAATTTGTATTTTTCATAAAAGGATAAAGCACTAGACCTACGAGTTCTTAGTGTACTACAGGAGCACACTATCCCAAGTGGAGCCACTATTATCACTAAATAAATTTCGAAGAAAAGGAGATCAGAAATCTTCATCAAATTCAAGCAAGGCAGCACCTCAATCAAGCAATGCATTTCCTTCCAGGTTGATTTATCTAAAGCGATTTCAAAGGAGAAAATATCCAAAGAAAGGGAGATATCGTAAGAGCTGAAATAGGACTTAGCCCTAGGGCTAAGGAAACATCATCACAGCTGCATAAAAGTGACAGAGGTAAGGCAGTCATCCCTCAATAGGAGGAATGTAGTTTTGAAGAGTTGAAGAGAAAGTTGAATTTGGCAAATCTTGAAATTGCCAAACGAAAAATAACCTCAAGGAAACATGTAACCAAAGAATCTCATTTCAATAAAATGGAGGCTCTATGCTCAGTTTTCATGCTCAGTACTTCACCTGCAATAAAGGAAATCCCATAGCAAGTAAGGCTCAATCCTAATTTTGATAGATTGCCTTTTGAAGTTTACTTTAAAAGGATGGTGTCTATGTTTTCAGTTTTGAACAACCTCATGGTATATGGGAAAGTCATTTCAAAACAAGGGAAATATCAAGGAAGTCAAAGTTTTGGCCTTAAACTGTGGTTTTTGTAATTACACAGTAGTTTCGTAGCGCGCTACGAAACCCCTGAAGCAGCCTGTTTTAGCAGAAAAACTATTTTTACTAGTTAACTTACAGAAGCTTTCCTGAGCAGCTGGGAACTGAATTTTGCAAACTGAAATAGGTGTTTCTTCCTAACATGCTGAATTAAAAAAACCTCTTTCAGTTTCTTCAAATCCATTCTGAGGTGGGAGAAAATAAAGACTAAACTTGCGTTACGAAACTGCTGTAGGTGCAGGATTTCAAAAATCAAAATTTCCTGTTTTACATGTCTTCTTCAAGGATCGATTCTGGAGAGCTGGAGAAGTATTTTAAAAAACCAAGAGAGGTTGTTGTTCGACATGTACTAGAATACAAAAACCGCCTTCAGTTTTGAAAAATGTGTCATGGATGAGGAGATAAAAGCTCTGTCCCACGTGCCATTTTCAGGGATCCTAAACCTAAAAACAGGGAATCATGTTCCCTAATTTCTAGGGTTTGTCTTCAGCAGTTAGATGACCACGTGGGAGGCTTCATCAAATTCGACTTCTTGAGGTTGCAAGTCATCAAATAATGCTTTAAATTGTTAGATAAGGTTGTTGTAATCATGATAAGGAGTTACACTCCTAGTTGTATTAGGTCACTAACACTCCTAGTTAACAGCTAGTTGTAATTAATTGTTTGTTTTATGGTTAGAATAGGTGTCACTAATGGAAAATTTGAATTCTCTTGATGATGGATGATGGAATCCTAATTTTAAATGCTTTATATAGAGCAAGAGTTTGAATTAGAAAGGGTTTGGAGACTTTTTTGCTCAGCTGCTGCTTTATGCTATGAACTATAATCAGTAATGCAGAGAGGTTTTCTTGAACAGATCTGAGTTCTCATGGAGTTAATCCTTTCTTGAACAAACACACAAACCCAAGATAGAGTTAGCCATCTATATTATCATCAATCAATATCATTAATCCTTTGAGAGAGCCCTCTCAGGCTGAGGAGGCTAATCCTTAGCTAAAAGATTGGTTTGAAATAGTTACACTAAGATAGTCTGATCAGCAGCCTATCAGGGACCTATTTTGGTGATAACAGTAAGGGTGACCACTTCCTTATCAATTGCCGTGGTATTCCAAAGGTCTTAGAAGTATGGTCAGAAAAATCTCATCAACTGTCCATTGATCCATCAACCAGTGATAGTCAGGTTCCCGGGAAAAAGGGTAAAGTTAGATTTCCTTGTAAGTTATTCAATGGGAGTCATGAAACTCACATTTTCCCTCACATGGATGAAGCCTCAAAATTGTTGGAAAACCTTATTGTTCCACAGCAAGAATTTCCAACTGGTTACCATAAACTTTTACCAAACCTACCGTCAACTGACGAAGTGATTGGTCTAATTTCAAGTACGGTCGATCCCACTTTTCCATTGGAGAGTGAAACTCATGTCACTCAGGTTGATGATCCATTAGTTGGTCAAGTGTTCGATTCGATTTCACATTCGGTCGATCCCACTTTCCCTTTAGAGAGTGAACTTCATAGCGCTCAGGTTCTTTTTGTTACGTCAGATTCCTCTACGCCGGGGGGCATTTCACCTGTTTCTAGAGAACTCCCTCCAAGTACTGAGGTCTTTTCCTTTGATTGGAACAGACTGAAAGAACCTCGTCTTCCTTCCTCCCTCCCTTTCCAAATCATTGTCAAGGCTGGTGGTAGAGACATGCATCGTACATAGGTAGATGAAGGTGCTTCTGTTAGTATTTTATCCTCAACCGCTTGGCAAGCTTTGGGTTCCCCTCAGCTTATGCCTATTACGCAGAATCTGAAAGCTTTTAACAGAACCATTAGTGAACCTTTAGGGATCCGTCCTAAGTTTTCTATTACCTTGGAAGGTAAAACTGTCTGTAGTGATCTTATGGTAGTTCGAGGTCCCTTGGATTTCAATTTACTCCTTGGTCGAGAATATTTTTATGCAATGAAAGCTGTCGTATCGACACTCTTTTGCGTGATGTCTTTCCCTCATAATGGAAATATTGTGACTGTAGACCAGCTTTCGTTCCCTAGTCTTGTTTCGACTATAGATAATATGACAGCCCTAAATGTTCCTGATTCTAAAGTGGTATCTACTCCGCCACAAGTTAATTATGTGGCAACTGATCCCATGTTTTCAGTTACCGATGTAAGTGAGCCTCTCACTGTTTTCTCATCTTCCTTTGATTTAGATCCGGTAATTGACATGGAAAAATCTATGGGATTATTTGAACACGATGTTCTTATCCCTTTTGAGTCCCTTGACATGTGTTCCTTTGAGAGAACTATTCTTCCTTCTGATGAAGACCTCTTGGAATCCATGATCAAGGTGTGTCCATTGACATGTCTTTCTTCCAGTTGGAAGCCATGATCAGTGAGCGCGAGGATAGTTTTTTCCTGTATCAACCTCGTAAAAAAATGAAACAGGCAGTCGCGAGGATAGTTTTTTCCTGTATCAACCTCGTAAAAAAATGAAACAGGCAGTCACGAGGATAGTTTTTTCTTGTATCAACCTCGTTAAAAAATGAAACAGGCTCTCGCGAGGATAGTTTTTTCCTGTATCAACCTCGTTAAAAAATGAAACATGCTCTTGCAAGGATAGTTTTTTCCTGTATCAACCTCGTTAAAAAATGAAACAGGCTGCCGTGAGGATAGTTTTGTTCTTGTGTCAACCTCGTTAAAAAATGAAATAGGGGAATATGAGGATAGTTTTGTTCCTGTATCAACCTCGTTAAAAAATGAAATAGGCTGTTTTGAGGATAGTTCCTTGTCTTGTGTCAACCTCTTTAAAAAATGAAACAAGGATAGGTTATATAGGTAGACTGTAGAGAGGAGTTATGAGCATAGTTCCTTGTCTTGTGTCAAGCTCGTTAAAAAATGAATCAAGGATTTTTTAGCATAGTTCCTTGCCTTGTGCCAAGCTCGTTAAAAAATGAAACAAGGAGTCACAAGCATAGTTCCTTGTCTTGTGTCAAGCTCGTTAAAAAATGAAACACGTAGTCATAGGTTATATAGGTAGATTGTAGAGAGTAGTTATGAGCATAGTTCCTTGTCTTGTGTCAAGCTCATTAAAAAATGAATCAAGGATTTTAGAGCATAGTTCCTTGTCTTGTGTCAAGCTCATTAAAAAATGAATCAAGGATTTTAGAGCATAGTTCCTTGTCTTGTGTCAAGCTCGTTAAAAAATGAATCAAGGTTTTTAAAGTATAGTTCCTTGTTAGGTAGATTGTAGAGAGTAGTTATGAGCATAGTTCCTTACCTTGTGTCAAGCTCGTTTAAAAAATGAAACAAGGGTTTTGAGGATAGTTCTTTTGCTATGTCAACCTCACTAAAAAATGAAACAACTCCCATGAGTCTTTCCAAGATTTCAAAAGTAAACCTTCATTTCATCCACCTGGTTGAATGCAATGAAGCTTGGGGGGCATGTACCTTGATTTGTGTCATTATGCTGGGGGCATGTGAACTTATAACAAGCATGGTTTTTCGTTTCAAGCTTGCGTAAACATGAAACTGAATCCGAGCATAGTTCTTTTCCTGTGTCAAGCTCGTTAAAAAATGAAACAAATCCTCCTCTACTTGAGTCGAGAGTTTGACTAGACCTCATAGATGTTAAGTTGAATATTTACGTTAGTTATTTCAGTCTTTTGCATAGTTTTCTTATAGTTTGAGGTCAAGTCTTTCAAGTGATCTCGTATCTGAACCTTCATTTCATCCAACTAGTTAAATGAAGTTGGGGGGCATGCACTCTAACAGTTATGCTTAGGGGGCATTCAAGCACAGTTTTCACTCTATTTCAAGCTTGTGTAAAAATGAAACTACTTTGAAGCATAGTTTTTCTTTGTTTCAAGCTTTTGTAAAAATGAAACCTATCTTGAGTCAATTTCGGTTATTTTCAAGACTCATTAAACTCATGAAAATCTCGAGATTATTTTTAGGTTAGTTATTTCAATTTTTTGCATAATTTTCTTGTAGTTTTAAGTCAAGTCTTTCAAAATGATCTCGTATGAGTACATTTTTATCATTTTTTCGAACTCGTTAAAACTTACGAAAAAGTGAAACCTCAGAGTCATCTTTTAAGCCCTTTTCTGACTCCTAAAAAATGAAAAGATTGCCGAGCGTTTCTTTTACACTCGTTAAAAGCGGAATTAAAAGACGGTCCCCTTATAGCCCTTTTCTGACCGTAAAAACAGGAAAAGATTGCCGGATTTTTGTCGTTTCAAATCCGATATTGAAATAAAACGACGTGTCCTTGATCGCTTTTTACTTTTCAGGTCAAAGACACTAACTATGAAAATATCCTTGGTCGCAAGATCAAGCGGTTCTCCTAGGTATTATTTTATACTTTTTCGGGCTTAGGAGACACAAATTTACGAAAAAGTCCAATCTGGAGTTTTCTAAGTTTTTCAGACTCTCTAAATATGAAAAACGCCGAGTTTCTCCTATACTGGACTCGTTAAAATTTCACAGTAAAGGACCTGTTCTATTACAAACAGGAACGGACCACTCCTTCTTAGGGTTCGCATCAAAATCTTAGTTGGACTCATCCGAAGGATGAGCTTACAAACAAGCATATGTTATCCTCCTCAAGCTTGTAAAAAATAAAGAGGTACTTGCCAGAAATGGTGGGGGAAAAATGAGAAGAATGAGCCTATTTTGATATCTTTTTGTCTCAAGAAAACCTTACTACCACTCTTGAACACGACACTTATTCATTCACCTGGGTTGGGAAATCCTTTACCTCACAGTTGACCGAAATCACTTGACATTTTTAGCCGGGTTATGGGAGTCGACTTTGAGTCATTTATCACCAAACCATCTGTTGTGTCGTTATGTGTTCAAGAGATCTGAAACAAAACATTCAACTGCAAATACCTATCATCTATCATATCATCATTGAGTCAGTCCTTACAGCAACATTTCTTCAACTTGAACTATGATTTCGTGTTGCGGGCTTTCCTGCGACAGGTCGCTTTCTATCGACATCAGCACATTATCTAGAGAGTTGACTTAGAAATCGTCAGTACCT